>JAMKCH010009819.1:0-54573 GCA_023653785.1 Ophioderma brevispina | reverse complement strand
GCAATCAAGTATCAAAGAAGAAAGGAGTCGTCCTTACTTTGAAGGAAAACAAAAAATACATAAATGAAGGAAGCCAGATCACAAAAGGAAGTTCAGCCAAGGAGCATTGCTTATCACACTTCCACCATTACTTTTATATCCATGTATCCCCAAGGTATGATATTAAGTGGGGATCAGGAATTGACCAAATATGTAGAATCATTCTAAAATTGATAGTATGTGTAAATAAGGTTCTTGGTTGATATATTACAAATTTTTATTTTTCAGTGCAGAAATGTACTGTCATGGCTAAGATCTAGTCATGTTAATTGTGGGAAATAACATAAAATATGTCCATCAAAATACACAAAAATACCCATCCAGGGTATACACGCCAGTGGAATGGTTTTTCAGGAAGTCTATCAAGGCTTACAAGTTCCTGGAGAGTCAAATGGCCCAATTGCTGGGTCACTATGATGTTAGTAAATTAACCTTTGAGTCCAGAAATCATTACAACAGGCTGGTGATTTGTTATTCACACCCAACTGTAAAATTTTTAGGGCAATGTGCTAGAATATCAACACTTTCACTCTGATACAACGATTAGCAATAGTATTGTACATGTAACATATAACTGTAAGTCATCCCAAAATATTCCACTGTAATTACTTGTGGAAAAGAAGCCTTGAAAATTTGTATTTTCCATCTTACTACAATTCCTGCCACATTACCAGAAACAAAGGATAAAAAAAGTTGGGTCGTTATTTGTACAGTACTCCAGGGCAGGTGCTTAGAACATTGTATGTACCAATTACCGCCTATAGTTTTTAGCACATTGATTCAATTTTAGATAGGACGTATGTTGTGCTGTGGTTTTCCTCAACTAATAGAGACATGAGGAGATTTCCAAGGAAGAAGCGCCCCAATTTTCTAACACCCCGGTTTTTACATAATTGGAATGCTTACCAAATGTGTTAGATCACCCTGAAGTGAATAAGCCGAATACGCCATTATTTATGTAATAAGATGATGATTAGTAGTTTCTGTCGTGCACGACAGAAAGTCAAAGCGTGGTTTTCTATGGGGAACCGATTACGATAGCAGACAACTTCAAAACAAGGTTTGCGGTTTCTTATTGCACCGTTGTCCAAAAACCTTTGAAACGTTCTCGGTAGGGTGGTCTAAAAACCGATCCAGTGAAATTGGAGAGATATATATCTAAAAAAATATCCTCTGTCACTTAATTAGGGTGGGGCACTTTCGGAGTGGGTTTATTATAGGGTCATAGATTGTGTGATGCAGGAACCCGCTTTGTGTGGAGGATAAATTGATCCAAATCTAGATTGGAAACAAGCTTAAAGTCCGAAGTACCCTTAGGTTTGTGAAACATCTGCATATGGCATCACTTTTGAAACAATTTACAACAATACACAAAAATAAGGGGACCCCATTAAAAATGTGACAAATCCAAAATGGCCCAAAATACTTAAGAAGGCATTTTTGGATAAATTCCTCGATTTTGGAGTTTTTTGGCAGCCTTTATGATAATTTGGTGTCCAAAATCGAAGTTGTTTCATTAAAACCGGAGAACTAATCTTTTAAAACCCCTATCGAGCTCCCATGCAAGAGATCATTTTTCCCCAAAGGATTTTTGGCCTTATAGGGTGCTATCCACTACCAAATTGATTGATCCTAACAAAATCTCAAAGTCCTTTGATCAATTTCAGTGGTAAATCTCATGCATGAATTTTATGGTGCAGTGTAGACCTCTCAAGAAAACTAACAGCATATTGTCGAAAATGTGATTGTAGGGCTATATGATGTGACTCCACTTTCTATATGATTCTTTGATGTAGAGACGTGATTAAGAACTGCTTTATTCAGTTTGGGTTGTATATTATTTTTTCTGAATTTCTTTATAGTGCAGACTGACCAGGCAGCCTTACCCCACTGAGATCTATGTGAGGTAAGTGTATAGCTCTCATTTTTGGGGTCGCACTTCCTTAAGGCAGGAGACAAATAGGGATCACGTTTGTCCATGTTGTTTATGTTTGTTGATTCTGTTGTGTTGTTGTTGTTGTTGATGGCGGTTGTTGTTGTGAAAAATATCTGTACTTTGATGGATTTAAACCAAACTTTGGTCAAAGGTGCGCATGGCATCCTCACTTGTTGAGGAGGTCAAGGTCACATATCAGGTCAAAGGTCAAATACAAAGGTCAAGGTCAACATATCAAGGTCAAAGGTCCAATCAAGGTCAAAGGTCACATATCAAGGTCAAAGTCACATATCAAGGTCAAACTGTAACATTATCAAGCGTAAAGGTCACATATCAGGTCAAAGGTCACAATAAAGGTCAAAAGGTAATGTGAGGTCCAGTGGTAGATGGAAGCTGAAAATGATAAATTACCCCATCATTTGAAAATTTGAGTTCACTTGGAACCAAACTTGGTTTTGGAGTTTACAGCAAACCCTCAAATTGTTTATAAGTCCAAGGTCGCATATCAAAGGTCCCAAAGTTCATTTCAGGGCCTCTCATTCACTAACCGCAACGGGGGCAGGCGACCACAATTATGGACTAATTAAGTAAACTAAGATGGAGGGTGGAGCAATTGGGACACGGAGATTGGGACTGGACCATGTAAAGTCTATGGGAGATATGAAGCTTCAAGCTCTTGTTTTTTTAATCTTAACAATCATTTAATTATTGCATTATATATCAAATTAAAGCTAATTAACTGCCTTTTAATTTTAGATCGAAATATTGGTGTGGAAACTCTAATTATAGAAATTATAATCAAATAAGTGATTAATTAGCAAGTCGGGATTTGAGGATTACTAAATGGGACACGTCACGATAAACCTACACAATATTGAGAAACAATGTTTATTCAGCCCAATATGTTCTTCATACCACTCAACAAGATTAACAACTGAAAACGAATGATACACTGGGGAATTCAGTGGCCTATAACATAGACCTAACATTTTAATGACGCTCATTTATAATTTGACAAGCTGGGATGCAGAGGAAATGGGCACAGTATGTTGCAAATTTATTTATAGGTTGAAAATTGGTAAGTTTTTACTACAGTGGGAAAGACAATTGTGAATCTGTCCTGATGGGCAAATACCTCGAGTTGGACATAAATATGCTTGTTATTTGGATAAGTGCTTTGGGTTTGATGCCAAGGCGACGGAAGAGATACCACTTTTGTCTACTTTTTATGAGTATTTGTCATAACTCATTTAAGACCAATGCCCTACATGCAGTATTTTGATAGCATATTTGGAAAGATTGGAAAATTTCCTTTCCGAAAATGTTTACTTTTCAATGCTAGCATGATAGTTTGGAAGTTATACAGGTGTAAGATCATAAATGATGCGTGATATTTGAAATTTGCAGACGAAATGCAAAAAGCCCCACTCAAGACGCAGGCAATATACAATGGAGAATAGGTCCTCTCAAAATTAAGATACTTGTTGAGTAATGTAAAACAAGAGGAGCGGTACATGTTAGTGTTCTCCCACATGCAATGCCAATACAGTTAGCAATGGTGTCCCAGAACTTACAGTATACTGACCCTTTTGTAACCAAAAATTAATTTTGTTTGAGAGGGATTTTGCTTGCAATTATGAATTAATATGTGATTATTTTGTAGTAGTAGTAGGCGTAGTTTAGTAAATCAAAAGTTTTTTTTTTAAATCCGGTTTGTCCCTGTAAATGGGTGGTGGCCGGATTCACCTCACACTGGCAACAACCGCCCCCCGTTACTCCTTCCTTTACCCTTTGGCCCCCCCCCCCCTATAATGATAATCTAACAATATGGGAAAAACGTTGTTACATTTGTCAATTTCGGGGGGAATTGACCCCTCTCCCCCAAGTCAATGTTGATTCGAGTCATTGTTGTCACCAGCTTTACAAGATCCCGTAATATATTGATTGATGGGTTTGGGATATGGTAAAGGGAGCGAGATAAACTTTGTAGGCCTAACAAGGCGCTAGACCACAAAATACAACACACTGTCATATTGTGGTATCCTTTGTGGTATATGAATAGTTACAGAATCTACAATATTTTGTGGTAGTTTGTGTATGTGTCTGATCATATTGAATCTAAGGTGTGGTACCTCCAAGTACTCCCGCACCACCCATCCGAACCATGTAAGCCTCTAACTCCAAGGTTCCCCTGGGCCTGCAATTTTTCTCCTCGGCAGCCTGTACATTTGGCCTATGTTGCGGTTTGTTGTTGTTTATTACTGGGGAGTTGGTGGTATAATGATGAGTTTCTATTTGGTATAAGTTATGATTTAGCTACTACTAGCGTTTACTCTAACTACGAGGTAGTTTGTGGTCTGATGAAAGTATGATGAAAAGTTGTGGTCTTTTGTGATCGTGGTAAGTCCTCACAATATACACCTGCCTAGTTAAGGATGCTATAATGGAACAAATGACTTGCCCAATTTATGTGTCGTCTGTGAGCGTGCAGATGGTTTGAGTAAACTGCATCAAGTGTGCTACTATCTTGTTTTAGGATGTAGTTCTTCCTATATGGTAGTTGCAGTATATACATTAGATTTGAACCCTCTTTGGTTAAACTGATTCTATACAGGACTTGATACCAGTGGCTTAGATGCAGAGGTTGCACGCATTGAGCTCCAAGAAGCCAGAAAACGTATGAACCAGCTGAGAGAATCTTGCTGGGCAAGCAAAAAGCTCTGGACCCAAACTTCAGAGGGGAGTATGAGACATACAAGGAACAGCAGGCCAAAAACACCAAACACTGACGGACTGATCATATGAATGACAAGCATAAACATATGTATTGAACTAGCATAATTGCTTGCTGACTGGGGTATTCAAGTGGTTAGAAAAATTGGACTTGGTATGACGTGACAAATATTTGAATATATTTAAGTTATCAACTTGTAGCAGGACACTTGGGATGGTGACAGTCAAAATAGTCAAAATGGTTAGGACAATTGGACCCAGCTGCCTTGAAGCTCTGATAAGTTTTCTGTTTCCGACTTAATGTCAAATTCAGCTTTTGATTTTATTACGAACCAAAATGTTCTTGTGAAGAGAGAACTAAGCAGAGCTTTTAATAATAGTGAATTTTCTTTGAAATACAGCTCAAGATTGGGCTGTTAAGGCGACTTCAGAGATTTCCGAATGAGGGTGCCCTCAATTTTCTAATAAATCATGTTTTGGTGGTACATAAGCTGTCCCATACTAAATCACTGGTGTAATAGTTTAAACTCAATTTGATGTCCTTCATATTGAAAATCACAACTTTGTAACAAAATTCGGATCAGGAAATTTTTGTTATACACAGTATACTATGGTACGGTATCCTTCATGTTAATGTTACTGCATCAAAAATGAAAAATATGTGGTCACCTCCACTTCAGAATGAGCCATTTAGGTGATTATCTTTACTCTGTTTAAACAAAAAACAAATTCAAATCTCTGAGTCAGCCTTAAAGAATCGAATTACTAAAATTGTTGTGTATTGCTATCCAGTCTATCAATTGATTTCTGAGTGTGTAGGTTTTCAACATGGTTGCAGGTAGTACTTTGCACACATTGCACTGTAGGTCAATTGCCGAAGTCAGCTAGTGCAACTTGTGGGTACATAAAGTGAATATGGGCCAGGTTTGATTTTGAAATTCTAGCTATGGAGATGACTACTTTTATATACTCAGATCGGAAGAGACTGCATATAAAGACAGGTAATACTGGTTTTAGAATTTTTTTGGTGATAATGGAAACCAAGAATTCCTCCATAGTTGGATTTGGTTTGTGGGCTGCCAGTTTTATCTGGCAGGACCACTTAGCAATCCGTGTGCGTGTGTATGTGTGTTTGGGTTGTGTCAAATGACCTCAATTGAAAGTTTAACTTCAATTGGAACCAAACTTCGTCACGGTGCACCACGGGGATCCCCATATGTTGATTGAGGTCAAAGGTCATGTTTTGAAAGGTTCAAAGGTATGTTGAAAGTCAAAGAGGTCATGAGGGGTCAAGTTGAAAATGGGCTAAGTAAAATGTAAAAATGATCTAAAATTGAAAACTTGAAGTTTCATTGAACAAACTTTGGTCATAGGTGCACCATGCGCTCCCTCCTATGTTGATGAGATCAAAGTCACGTGCCAGGGTCAAAGGTCATGGGAGGCCCACATGGGCCTTATATTCTTTGAATAATAGCGGAGCGCGAAAGCCGAGGAGAACGCGAAATTCGAGTTGTAGTAGGATTTGTCAAAAAGGTTAAGGGTTATAAAGGGATGGACCTGTATACACAGGAACGGGAGTGCACACCTCTTTTCGAAGCGATTGGGCCAGGACTCAACCATATAATGTTGATGAGGGGTGATAGCTTACCAATCCTCTACAACGAGTCTGTTACCTTCCCGACATGGAATAATGTTGGTACCATTATACACCTGGGTAGAGAGGAGTAATTGAGGTAAAAACGCCTTAATCCAGGGCCGCAACACATTGGCCACGGAGTAAGGTATTGCAATAAATGCTCTAAATTCTTTTCTTTTTTGGGTGTGGGTGGTGTGATCAAATCACTATATTTTACAAGAAAAGCAAACAAAAACCATAGTAATGTCTTTTTCAGGAGGCATCCAACCAATCACCAAATCCTAATGGGAATGCTTCATGATGCATGGAAGTGTCTGGGATATTCATTAAGGTGTTAATCAAATGCTAGACTCCAAGCATATGGCCCAGTAATGAAATACCTCAGAGAGTTGAATTAAGAAAAAAGGATATGTGTGAGCTCTTTGGCAATCAGGGTTCCCACTTGTGTGTTTCACCAGGGGGGTTCCAAATTGGAAGCATGTTTTTGTGGTTGTTTTTCTTGATTTCTACACAGAGCTTTGTGCACTTTATGAAATAGGAGTTAGTTCCACTATAAAAAATCTACTTAAAGGGATGGACCGATGTAAGGATATGAGTTTTCATACTTGATGATTGGCCTTCACTCCAAAATCCCATCTGTAAAGTTTGCGCAATATTTAAACCCGTTTTGATGCGAAGCTGCTTAAAGGATTTTGTAAGACGCCTAGAGTAATGTGTAAAATAATATTCGGTCGACCAAAATGAGGGCACATTTTCGCTCATAACTTCCAAACCAAACATCCTTTGGCACTAAGATTCACAGGGGTAATGAGAAAAATAGTAGTTTTTTCTGATACCAAAAGGTTCTTGGGACGAGGCTATTGCGATCGGGCCCATGGGACCTTTAAAAGAAAAACAAATTGCTCCTGAAAGCATTTAGGCAACAGACAATGACAACAAACACATGGGAGAGTAATATTGTATTTGCAGGAAGGGTTGGTCAGGTGGACGGATTTTAATAGAACCTTAGTACTGTTTTGCGACATACATTTCACCAACTAATGATATTATGCAGACATGATGCAACAACACACTATCATTTACTGAGAGTAATTAGGGCCTTAGAGCATACTCTTCGTTTTAGCACTTTATAATTTCACTGATTTGATTGAATGAATTAATAAACACACACCAAAACCCTAGCAATGGCCCATCGCGTAGCCAATCGCGTACCGGGTTGGGGACCGGGCCCCTCCGCGCTTCCAACCCGTAAGAGTCGGGACTGCCCTAGGGGACGTAATTCCAAATAGGGCAGATAACCAGCCCTAGACCCCACCAACACACGCCCCCAAGTGGCACACAACTGACCAGTGCCACCACTGATACCTCCCATCCCAGCCCTACACTTTGGGTGGGCGGGAGGGAGTTCAAAGCACATTACACCGACTGCCACAGCCGAAGAGTGCCCTTTAAGAAAACAGGAAACCGACCAGAAAAACGCGAAAGAGCGCCTGTTGATTGGTGGCTGCCACTAGCCTGCCGACATACACGAGGTTGAAAGGTCACACATTGACCTAAATACCCACAGGGCATATCAACAGAGGGAAATTACATTTGGCGCCTTTCACCCCCCTGAAACTTCTAAGCCAGAAACCCAAATGCGAGACCCCCTGCATGCTTATAGTGAGCAAAATTATGTTTTAAGTTAGACAAAGCAATAAAAACACTAATTAGTACACATTCCTATGCGCGACTGTGAGTGTTTCTATGCAGAGAATTTTAAACATGTTCCCCCATATGCAGAGAATGCGTGAAAACATGCCTATGCAGGAATTGCACTTTTTGGACAAAATTAAGCTACCTAAATGCCACTCCACCCTATTTTGAATATCTAATGCCCCCACTCCACCCTATTTTTAATTACATTAAATGTAATTTTATACTATTATGGTAAGATATGAGTTTTTTTGGTCATGTTTTTTTAACGTGGGCACCCAAAAAAGTGGAGTTTGCACAATTTTGGTACTATTGTTTGTCTTAAGAAAATTTGTTTAAAGCATAGGAAGAATGAAAATTTAGGCTTATATTAAAGCCTATTTATCCCTCTAATAATACCACAAAAAATATCCAAAATATAAAACTACTGATTAGTACAGTTAATTAAACATAATTAGTCAAGGGGGAAGGGGTGGTTGTTGCGGGGTGGTTGTTGCGGTGTGTGATTTCCCATTTGTAAGTGTGGTGTTTCAAGTTTAATGTCACTTCAGTAGCTTTATTTGATGTAGGAAACTGAAGAATCATGTTGAACACATGAGTTTGCATTAAAAAAAATAAAATACTAATTAAATAATTTATGTGGCCTAATTAGTGTGTTAATTAAAAAAATCACAATTGTCATGCCGTGTAGCACTTCACAATAAATATTTACCAAAATTTATCAATTCTGTGATAATTGTGTATCCTCTATTCTAAATTAGTAAACAATTAACTTTTTAGTGATTTTGAATTGTGTATACCTAGTTTTGTTCATCAACTGGATTCAGTAATTAGGTTGAACTTATTAATTTAGACACATGTATGTAGCTATGTAAACACATAGAATTTGTAGAATAATGATGGCCATAGATGTACATGTTTGTACTGTGCAGCATTTCAATGTAGAGAAGCAACACTAAACAACCTAGAGACACATAATTTCATGTCATTTAAAGTTAAACTTATTTAAATTAAAACTCCACTTTAGACAGTATATTTGAAGAGGATGTCTCATTGCCGCTTTGGAGTGTGTAGTTTATTACCATACCACCCTCTGTGATATCGCATGGTGAGAGTATGTAGTGTTAATCTCAACAGATGTCTCCATTGCTGGTTGTTTAGCTTGACAATGAGTCACAACAGGATTTTATTTTCAGTAGCAATACATGTATACAGCACATGCACTAGAAAAATATAGCTTGTACACATACAATACTTTGTGTACTGTATGAAGTCCATATTATGCATGTGTGACACCCTATGAGTTTTTCCATCGAAGATGGTATAAAGTTGGAATGGATAAAAGCCACAGCATTGTAAGTTACCCTAGCATGTGTCCAGGGCAAGCAAATGATTGGCAGAATATCACAGTCATACACAGTGGGAGTTTGGTGGTTGTCTCATGTAGGCAGTACAAAGTCCTCTGGTTCCAATTATTTTAAGAATTTAAGACATGGTATATGCCTACTAGGAAATTCATTTACATTTCCTAAGCAGCTAGAAACAAAACTTTTGATTGGATGACAGCCCACCCATCACAGTGGATAAATTCTCAGTTCATTGACACGTAATGGATGATCTGACCCATGGTGCTGGGAGTACCATTATGTGTAGAATGCCCAGATAACACACGCTATGAGTTACAATATGCTCATCAACCAAGGGCACAGTTCAGTGGTTTTTACTTGTACATGCATTGATATGAACTGATCTTGTGTATTCTAGGTATTATATCATACACGAAACTCAGGGGGGGTGTGTTTTCTAAATACAACTTGTGAATGAAAGCTATTGAACTGTGCCAGAGGAGTTGATACTTCATTGCATTATAGTAACAAGTATTGTTTTAAAACCTGTTTCCGGTAAGTTGAATTTGTAATCTTGTGGCAATGGACTGTGGTTAAAATATTTAGGATCTATTTGATTGATGTTCCACATTGCTGAGCAACCATGACAGGGGGGCTCACCTATGAAATGGATTATGGCTGTAAGGCTGTCGTTTCCAAAACCCATGGTATTTCAAAATTAAAGGTTACTGCATGAGTATGGTTGATGCATGAAAATATACTATGGTTATATAATCTCTCTTATCCGAGAGGGTTTCTGTGATCTCAAGATATTTTATTCACAAAAGTGACTACTCCTCACTAAGCGATGGTGTCTTTTTAAAAGACTTCTGTTGGTTTCTTGTATACATGGAATCAGGGAATTGACTCTGGCTCATAATTGACTGCAAGCATTCAAATCGGTATGTTTGATTCTTGATATATTTATTTGACAAACAAAATTAGAAATGCCAACAATGTTTCAGTTTAACTTCTGAAACACCCTGTATATAAAATCAAAGTTAGGAAGTTTTTTTCAAATGAAGTAAGTATCCTTTATCAAATTAAAGGTCTCAACCAGTAGATGATGGTCTTAATGTGGATTGAACAATTGTTAAGTTTTTTCATCGAAGATGGTTATAAAGTATATCCCTGTCAACTAGTCTTGTTAGATGGGCAAATACCTCTAGTTTACATAAATATGTTGGTTTTTGGATAGGTGCTTGGGTTTGATGCGAGGCTAATTTGAAGAGATACCACTTTTTGTCTACTTTTTCATGAGTAATTTGATACATAACTGCTTAAGACCTGGCCCTACTGCAATTTTGATGCATATTTTTTTTTTTTTTTACAATTTCCTTCAGAAAATGTTACGTTTCCTATGCTAGCATGTATAGTTTGAAAGTTATAAAGGTTTAAGCTCCAAACTGATGCGCGATACTTGAAATTTGCAACGAAACGCAAACAGGCCCCACTCCAAGACGCAGGGCCATTAAATTCCTAAGCATCCAGAAACAAAACTTTTGAGTGGATGACAGCCCACCCATCACAGTGGTTTAACTCTCAGTTCATTGACAGTATGGATGATCTGACCCATGGTCTTGGAGTTACCATTATGTGTACAATGCCCAAAACACAAGCGCTGATGTAAAACCGGTTCCTGTGAGTTTGAAAGTTGTAATATCGGATGCATGGGCTGGGGTTAACATATTAGGAGATGATTGATAAACTACCCAATTGTTCCACATTGATGAACAGTCATAACAAGCTCAGACTGTATAATTAAACAAAATGAAATCTAACACTTTCACAAGATATTGTGAATGAATGATGAAAGGGGACTTTTATTTCTTGAAATTGGGGCAAATTGGCCACAGTACAGTGTAAAAGTGCCGGGGTGGGGAGGGGCATCACCTATCACAATGGATATGGGTGTAAGGCTGCATCAAACCCGGGGGCATTCGGTGAAAGGGACGCCAAAAAATAGTGGTCTTTGGGTGTATTTTACAATTAATAGTTGATGCATGAGTATGGTTGATATACTGTGG
The DNA here is from genome assembly GCA_023653785.1 of Ophioderma brevispina. Classification (NCBI taxonomy): domain Eukaryota; kingdom Metazoa; phylum Echinodermata; class Ophiuroidea; order Amphilepidida; family Ophiodermatidae; genus Ophioderma; species Ophioderma brevispina. Next base: position 43,122 of record JAMKCH010009819.1, on the reverse strand, counting down.
TTATTATCTCTCTTATATGAGAGGGTTTCCTTCGATTCAAGTATTTACACTAACATATAATTAGTTCAGATTGCTTAATGACTATGGATGGTTGTCTTTAAAAGACGATTCTTGTTAATGGCCCTCCAATTGAAAAAAAAAAAAGTTTAACTTCAAATTGGAACAAAAGCATCTGTCATAGGTGCACAATGAGGTCCCTCCTATGTATGAGGTCAAAGGTCATGAAAAAAACCTCAAAACTGAAAAGCATGTGCCTTTAAAATTTTGATTAAAAATGTAAAATTGATCTAAATTGAAAACTTGGGTCAATCGGAACCAAACTTTGGTCATAGGTGCCCATGCGGTCCATCATTGTTGATGAGATCAAGGTCACGTGCAAGGGTCAAAGGTCATGGGGTGGCCCACAGCTTATATCTCTGAAATAACGAGGGCGAAAGCCGAGAACCGCAAAAATTCTAGTTTTTATTCATATAATGCTAAGCGCAATAAGTATTACTTTTTGCGCACCGTATTGTAGTAATGTAATTAAAACAACAGCACTTATTATACAAATTTGAAGAGCAAACCATGTGCTTTCTCAGCAATGAGTAAATTAAAAATTTCTCAGACTTGGGAAAAAAAGGGACTCATTTTAAAAAGTTAAGTATTTTGTGTAATTCATTTGTTTCACCCTGTATAATTCTTTGATCCACCCTGAATATCAGAAGAAAAATTTATGCCATTCAAATCCCTTAACATAAGCTTTTCAGAAATGTATGGTTTTATACACTTTAGATGAACTATTTTGTGGGACACAGTTAAAAAGGTGCCAAATGAGGCATTTTTTTTTTCTAAATTGCTGTGTGTGCACCAATGGGGTCCCGGACTTAAAAATGTGACCTAAATGCCACTCCGCCTTATCATGAATTACCTTAAATGCCACGCACATATCTTGAATTACCTAAATGCACTCCACCTCTTTTGAATTACCTAAATGCCACTCGAATTATCTGGAATTACATAAATGCCACTCCACCATATCTTGAATTACAAATGACACTCCGCCTTATCGTGAATTACATAATATCTCCACCCACCATACTTGAATTACATAAATGCCAGTCCACCATATCTGGAATTTTACTAAATGCCAGTCCATTCACTTGAATTACCTAAATGCCACCCACCATATATTGAAAAAAAAAATTACTTAAATGCCATCCATTCCATCTTGAATTACCTAAATGCCACTCCATTCCATCTTGAATAATTACCTAAATGCCACTCCACCTTATCTTGAATTACCTAAATGCCACTCCACCATATCTTGAATTTTGCTGAACCACTTTACTGTTCCTCAGTAACTCTATTTCATACCTCAATCAAAAAATGCTAATCTCCTGGGAACACAATAAAAAATTCCCTTCAGTTATGTATTTCTTTATTTAAAGGACAAAAATTTCCCTCCAAATTGTAAAATTTCTGGGAACATGGTTTCTGAGTTCCCCACTTTTTCCAGGCATGTGGAAAATGTTTATTTTTTATTTTGGTTTTCTGAATGTACGTTTTTGTATTTTACTCTCCCAGAACCAAAGTGTGCCAGCCAGAGAAGAAGCTGACTACCAAGCCGCCATTGAACAGTACAATTTGAAGGTGAGTGAAATAAAGATATCCAATGACTTCATTGTATTGGCATGATTTTCATCTCATGTAATAGTGAGTTGCAATGGAACCATTTATTATTTATTCTGGGTAGATCCAGAGGGTGTTTTGAACAAATCCCATAATGCATTGCAATGTCCCCATCCTGTACTGTACTAAACACATGTCAGTACTTAGGGATAAAATGTTTTCCAAAAGTTAAGAACCACAAGACATTTCATGATCATAAAAATGCTAAAAATTGCCTAAGTACTAACGCTTTAATTTTGTGGGCTAAAATGAGTGTAAAAGTCAGGGTTTTTATGTGTTAAGAATAGGATTTTTGTGGGATCACATGACCCTATTGAGGTGAAATTTCCCAAAACTGATGCATTGTGGGATTGACTCAATACACCCTCTGTGGTGATTTTCAACCCAATGCTGTTTTGCCAATATAACCAATCTGTTATTACTTTTTGTATAATGAAAAACCTTTAGACCAAACCTATATCCAAAAATAATGTTTCCACTTTCGCCAGATTGATTATTTTGTCATGAGGGGCAAATAAAGTTCGGTCACATTTGTGACCTCAGACAAAAAGGGGTTTTTAGAATTCAAACTTCAACTGTAAAATTCTGTGAATATTTAAGTACTCACATTCTTATATTTATTTCAGAAAGACATTGATTTGTTGTCATTACAACAATATTGGTAATTAAAAGTAACAAGCAAACTTTACTTGCTAATTAACAAATTTATATCACTAAGTACGGTCACGTGTGTGACATTGGTGGTTACGTGTGTGACATCTCCATTGACTTATAACACAAAATTAATGACCATTGTTAATGTGCACCAAAAATGAAGTTTTAATAAAATTTTGTGTATTTCCATATTCTCAACCATTTCAAACACTATCATTACAATGTCATCAGTAATAACTTGCAAAGAGCAATGCTACTCCTAGTATGCAGATTTCCTGTGTTGAAATAGTGCAAGTCTGCTAAATTTGGCAACTTCACCCCAAACTTAAAAAAAGACACATGGAAATCAAGTTTAAACCAGTCTTAATTAAAATTAATTGTTGTTTTCTTGTTTAAACTGATCATATTCATATTTTAACTCATAATAAAAGTTAACACTGCTACCTTCTTCAATATAACCAGAAATTTATGTCCTTCAAATACTAAAATGGTGAGTGTGGGTCACGTGTGTGACAGTAATTAGCACATCAATAACTTTTGAAAGAGGAAAGATCGAAACCATTTATTTTGTATAACGGAAGGTACATATAAACTGGCTTTTGACATGAAATAGGAACATTACTGAGACAGTGGTTTTCTAGTAATAAAAACTTCTTTGTATTTTTGGTCACGTGTGTGACATACCAAAGGCAATTAAAATTTTCTGTTAATCACTTATCTATTTCCTATAAATTTGTATTTTTTCAACATAATTTTGAAAATTGAAGTCCATGCAAAACTTTAGGCAGTATTTCAAACAAAAAATGAAAAGCTATTTAATATAAAACTAAAGAAGCAAAATGGTGTAAAATTCTCACTTTTTTATCCCAAAATATTAAAGACGTTCATTTATGCAAATGAGGGTGTTTGAGTTGAACATCTTGCTTAAAAATATCATGCAGGAAACTTGGAAGGATCATTAACGTGATAATGTAAGAAATTTGCAATACCATTACTTCATTTTTATCAAAAAGGTTTACTTTTTGAAGAATGGCCCTTTATCACTAAGTACTGCCATGTGTTTAGTACAGTACGGTATAGGCACATTGCTATGCATCATGGGATTGATTCAAAACACCCTCTGGGGGTAGATCATTCAGTGTACAGACACAACTTTCCAATGATGCACTGCACAAGTTACCAGGACTCATAAAAATGATTACAGTTCATAATGTTTATTATAAAGGAAGAAATATGATTGCACAAAAATCATGCATTGATATTTGTCATATGTATGGTGCATGTTAATGAGCATACGCGGTGTGCTTAGAACATTTATGCGCAACGTTGGATTGATTCATTTTATGGGTGGGTGTGTACACTTTTTGCTATGTACATTACTGCATTGGATTTCATGACATAATCAGATTTTTTTGTAAAAAAATCATAATAATAATCATAATAATAATCATAATAATGTTTATGAATTAGGTTAATGTCTGCATATTTTTAGTTTCTCGTGCATTGGCAAAAAAAATCAATGCACTTGCATCAGTCCAACCAGACTCATGATGGCATGCTCTGTGTTGTCAAACTGAGCGCATTGCCATTTTTTTGCCAATGCACCCAAAGCTAAAAAGTATTCAGCCATTAACCTCTAATTTACAGAAAGCAATGAAACAATTGTATTTTCTTTTCCTCTTCTCCTGCTAAAAAATATTCTTTAGGTGGGATTGTCAGCTATGGCTTTGTGCCCAGATCTTGTCGAAATTGTCATCAAATGTTGGTATTGGTGAAAGAAACATGTGTGCCAATTTTAATTTTTCCAAAAAGGCATTTTAGAGATATGTCAGCCAATGCATTTTCAAATTCAAATAGAATTTGTACAGGGACTGATTTTGGCAGTATAGAAAATGGACCAAAATGGGGCAATTTACACAATTTATTTCAATTATTTCTTAAATAATTGATGAGTTATAAGATTGGTGTTTGGTCTTGTGTCATACTGGGATACCCAAAAAGGTGGAGCCGTTACATTTTGTAGTGTAACTTCAATTTCAAAACATTGTCTCTGGAGAATTCCTTCACCTACATGGCTCATTTTAGTTCTTAAATAACGCTCATATGTTCTGTGTACTCATCCCCAAATCTTGTTAATAACAAGACATTCTTTTTATGGCATTCTAAACAAAAAGTGACAAGGGGGGAGGCGGATTGGGGGCAGGCCTGTCTAAAGTATGTGGAGAATAGTGCGTTCAGCATTACCTTTTTTAATTTTGGCTAATGTTCTGTCATATATTAATGTCAACAGGCATGTGCGTGTCATTGGAAAGAGGGAGAAAGTTATATTTGTTAAAATTAATCTACAGTGTGAGTAAAAAACCCCCTACATTCAGAATAAAAATAATTAAGATAGTAAGAATTGTTTTGCTCAAATGTTTGGCTTGGTTATAAGAAGGATAAACAGGCTTTCAGAAAAACGTTTATTGGTGTCAGTTGGACCTTTGGAGGAAGAACGAAATTACGCCTGATTGGGCTGAGGACTTAAAAATCCTGTTTGGCCGATTTTTGAGCAAACAAAGATGCATCCTTACATAGAGTAACATGGTCTTCAGGCAGTGATTTGAGTACAAACATTTTAACACCAAATTATGTTAAACAATAGAAGGTGTGAGAGTTATTGAAAGGATTATAAAAATAATATCCAGAGATTACAAAAGGTTAAATGCTAAGTAAAAATGTTCAATTTCCCAATATGAAATTCGAGATAGCTGGTGTAAGACCTACAGGTTTACTTTGGTTCAGCAAAGATTTTATGGTTTTGAACTTGCACGAAAACTTGGGAGCAAAAGTGCGAACCCATAGAAGTTTTGTATTCGCTGAAAAAAACAGCAGTGCGATGTTGAATTTAAGTTTGAATTCCGATTTATATACAGAAAACTTCGATTTAGTTCTTGCAATTTATGGTACGCTGAGTCTGAAGTATACTGTATTTGTGCAAATAATTACCTTGCGATGTAAACAAAAATCTCTAAGCAGTTCATTATGTCTCTGAACTGAGACTTGATATGGGGTGATTTTCAATAACTGACTCTTTATGATTGAACAATGGTAATTTAATTTTGCAGATACTTATAAATTATGTTAACACAATAGACCATTTATTTCAAAACGATATGTTTTTGACGAGAAGAAATGATACATCTGAAAATTGCAGGTGTGAATTGGCTTTGTTATACTGGTTATGGTATACGTCGGTGTCACTCTCCGCATTGTATGCTAAAATCGGCCAAAACTGAATTGTTAGGTTATCCGACAAAATTGTCATAGTTCTGAACCAAAGTCCAAAAGACACCAAATAAAAATCTTCTGGTAGCCGTTTATTTCTGTAAACACCAAAGAAACATGAAGCAAAAATAACGTTTAACCTTTGAAGACAATAATCTTTCCTGAATGTAGGTTATGGTTCTACAATACCCAAAGGTCACATAACCAATCTCACTGGGGTGCCACTGGGGGACACAGATTTACGTCAAATCAAGAAGCAACATTTTAGTTTCTTTACTGAACCCCATACACATACATAAGTATAGTAAGTGTATACATTTTTTAAAAACTAATTAAAATAGTTAAGAATTGTTTTGCTCAAATGTTTGCTATGGTTTATAAAGAAGGATACAACCGGCTTTTCAGAAAACGTGTATTTGGTGTCTTTGATTTGGAGGAAGAATTACCCTATGTCTCTTAGAGACTTAAAAATCCTTGGCCGATTTGAGCCAAACAAAGGATGCATCCTTAATAGAGTAACAATTGTCTTCAACAGCGATTTGAGTAAAACCATTAAAACCACCAAAAATTTTGTTTAATTGTTAAAAAAAAAAAAAAAAAAAAAAAATAATGAAGTATTATAAAAATCATATCCCAGAGATTACAAAAGTAAATGCTAGTAAAACATGTTCAATTTCCAAATAAGAATTCAAGGATAGCTGGGTAAGACACATTTACTTTGTTTCAGCAAGTTTTAAATGGTTTGACCTGCAACGAAACTTGGGAGCAAGTGAAACCATAGAAGGTTTGTATTCCGCTGAAAAAACAAACCAGTGCGATATTGAAGTTTAAGTTTGATTCCGATTTATCTACAGAAAACTATAACTTCAAGCTGTTAGTCTTGCAATTTATGGACGCTGATGTACTGTATTTGTGCAAAATATTACCTAGAGATGTAAAACAAAATCTCTAAGCAGTTTCAATTGTTCATGACTGAGACATTGATATGGGGGTAATTTTTCAATAACTGACTCTTTAGGATTGAACAATGGTAATTTAATTTTTTGAAGATCTTTTAATTATGTTACAACAATAGAACCATTTTTAATTCAAACTGATATGTTGTTGACGAGAAGAATTGATACCTATCTGAAATTGCATGTTTTTTGTGTGTGTGTGTCTTTGCTATAATGTGTTAGGGTAATAACGTCGGTGTACTCCTCCGCCTTGTAGGGCTAAAATCGGGCCAAACGGAATTTTAGTTTCTCCGCAAAATTGTCATGTTTTTCTGAACCCAAAGTCCAAAAGACAACCAATAAAAATCTTCTGGTACCTTTTATTTCTGTAAACAACCAAAGCCAACATTGAAGCAAAAATAACGTTTAACCTTTGGAGAAATAATCTTTCCTGAATTAGGGTTTATGGTTATCGACAATACCCAAAGGTCACATAACCAATCTCGGCCTGGGGGCCACTGGGGGCACCAATTTACGTCAAATCAAGAAAACATTTTATTTTCTTTAACGGAACCATACCATACATAAGTATAGTAGTGGTATACATTTTTTTATTAAAAAAGCTGCTGGTTCAAGAATCAAGAAATAGTTGTAATTTATACATGATTGTACCCAGTCAAATATACTACAGCCAAATTCCACACATGCCCAAAGACAGTATACTCTATGCTGGAACTGTTTGCTGAAGCACAAAACTCCCAATTCTATCTTGCTTCTGAAGGAGGACCATAAAGATATTCTCTGCTGCATTTCTTTATAACCTTAAAGTGAGGGCCAGTGAATATTTGAAGAAGAAAACTTAACTAACAAGTATGTAAAAAAAACTGTTCGGGGGTCGCCAGGCATAATTTACAAGAATAAGAACAACATTAAAAGCATTAAGAGTATATGGTTTTCTAGTTTTAATTGCACTTTTATTAAGAAACAGTATAAAAAGAATCTCATAACTGAATTAAAATATAGTTTTGATACACATAAGATTGCATTAGAACCAATCACCTAGTTTAACCAACTTGATCCCCGTTGACCTTTGACCTTGGTGTGTGACATTTGACCCCTCACATAGTTCTAAAAGCCTTTAATTTAACATATGTTACACTATGTAACCTATTTAAATCCCCAAGTATAAGCTTGGGATTTTAAACTGAATTCCCCAGTTATAAGCTTTAAATAACATAGGTTACAACGTCCTGTCATTTCAAATAAGAAAATAGGAAAAACGCCCAATTGGGCGGCAAATGTTTAAAACTTTAACTTTAATTTACCATATGTTTCACCTTCCTATCATTTCAAATAATAAAATAGAAAGAAACGCCCACTGGGGCGCAACAATGTGTTAAAACTGAATCCCCAATTATCACGTTAATTTCACATAGGTTACCCACCTTCCTGTCATTTTCAAAATAAGAAAATATAAAAAAACGCCCAATTGGGCTCAAAATGTGTTAAAAACTGAATCCCCAAGTTATAATCTTTAATTTAACTATATTACACCTCCTGTCATTCAATAAAGAAATAGAAAAAACGCCCAAGTGGGCGCAAATGTGTTAAAACTGAAATCCCCTAAGTTTAGCTTTAATTTAACATAGTTACACCTTCCTTCATTTACTAAAGAAAATAGACAAAACGCCCAATTGGGCGCAAAATGTGTACACTGAATCCATCCCCAAGTTATAAGCTTTAATTTACATAGGTTACACCTCCTGTCATTTCAAATAAGAAAATAGAAAACCGCCCATTTGGGCGTGCAAAATGTGATAAAAAATGAATCCCCAGTAGAGCTTTAATTTTAACAATAGGTTACAAACACCTTTAGTTTTCCCCCCTGGCATTTCAATAGAAAATAGAAAACTCCCAATTGGGCCAAAATGTGTTAAAACTGAAAATCCCCAAGTTATAAGCTTTAATTTAACATAGGTTACACCTTCCTATCATTTCAAATAAAGAAATAGAAAAACGCCCAATTGGGTGCAAATTTTAAACTGAATCCCCACGTAAGCTTTAATTTAACATAGGTTACACCTTCTATCAATTGCAAATAAAGAAATAGAAAAAACGCCCATTGGGCGCAAAATTTTTTAAAACTGAACCCCCAATTATACTTAATTTAACATAGGTACACCTTCCTATCATTTTAAATAAAAAATGAAAAAAAAAAAAACCGCCCAATTGGGCACAAAATGTGTTAAAACTGATCCCCAAGTTATAAGCAGTTAATGTTACCTAGGTACCCTTCCTGTCCATTTCAATAAAGAAAAATAGAAAAATTGCCCAATTTGGCGCAAAATGTTTAAAACTGATCCCCAATTTTATAAGCTTTAATTTAAACTTGGTTCCCCTTCCTGTCCTTTCAAATAAAGACAATAGAAAAACGCCCAATGGCGCCACTGAAATCCTCAAATTTTACTTTAATTTAATGTAGTTACCTTCCTGTCTTTTTCAAATAAGATGTACCTAAAAACTTTTGTCTAATATCACACCATACATGGTAAAAGCTTCAATCATTACGTAGTATAACAGTATTTACGTGGCCGATCATTTTCTTACTTATAACTCTCCAATTTGTTACTCACCCTTTATCGATCCCTGCAACGTTTGTAAACCAACCTCCCAACAAAAAGCAAGTCTTCACAGAGACTAAATCAAAGAAATGCTTTTTAAGGAAGGCCATTTCAAACATCAATGTTGTTATTCTTTGTCTGAAATTGCATCGACATACCAACCCACACTAAAACCAAAATTAATAGTCCGTACGCAGATCATTTTCATAAAAGAAACATTTAATGGAATGACCTTCAGCTATAGAATTAGACTCCTTTCCGCATTTTGAGAGCAGTGGTTTCTATAGCAGGGTCGCTAATGCGACCCGCCCAAAATTGTCCCCGTCGAGAACCACATTGTTCACTTTTCATGAAGCAATACAATTTTATTTGAAATTGTAAGTAAAAATATATGTACACCCTACATGCTTAATCATTTTATTTGAAAGGACTATTGCTTATTTATAAATGCTTTTAATGTGTATTTTAAGCCTAGTTTGGATTGCGTGGAACGAACGTTCCGCGAATCCCTTCAAAAACGCTTCGAGCTTCGCTGGTAGAGCACCTTGTCTGCTGGTGGACACATTTTCGCTATTTTATAAGTAAATACCTCCTTGTCAGCTCGATGTTGGCTCGCGGCCAACACTCAATGGAACCCGGGAACCCAATAGCGCTTAATTAAAAAAATGTTTCAAAAACCATAGTTAGTGATAATTAGCCCAGAATGCCCCCATATCCATAATGGCTGTTTCTTTCATTACCAAATATGGTGTGTTTACCAAATATGGTGTGTTCTTTCTACGAAATCGACTTTCCAAGTAGATTCAGCTATTCACCGTTACTCCCCGAGAGCGCCTATACCTGTGCAATTCCATCGTTGCATAGAGGTTGTAATGATGTCATGGAAGAGCCGTGTTTTTTTTTTATAGAAATTTGAGGAATTCCGGATGTCCCGCACCCCCCCCAACTACCCCTCGTCTATATGCTAAGTTCCTTGAAATCAGTGGCATAGATGGCATTGTAGCAATGACTAATAGAACCCAGACCCCGAAGATTCTCTCGCGAAACGTCGTAACCAAAATCTAGGTGCCCAAAAGTATTATGATCATACGCACTTCATTAACAATAGTTTTGGGCACCACCATTTTTGGTTTAACGTAGCGTCGTATTTGGAAATTCCTTATGCATATTTTGAGACACGCGGTACTTTACGTTCGTTACACTTAGTTAGGGTAAAACAACAACAACTGATGCCCCATGCTAATCCTCACGGACTCAAAATCTCTTTTCCTAGCAAAATTAACAGGGTCATCGGGAGACTTTTTTGTGCATTATGGATGCAGGAACCTTTTTAGAAGCATAGTTCCTTCATTCGATGGTTTCGCATATTATTGCAGAAAAAATCGGCCGATCAGAAAATGGGAACCTGGGGACTGCACAACAAGAGGTATTGGTAAGCCTATCGCGTTGACGCACATATTTTATATGCGTGTGCTTGCGCCTCAACAGTAACGACACACGAGTGCTTTACGCAGCAACAACCACGGGCCGCCTTTGAGAGAAAACGGTTTAGGGGCTTGGCGTTCCATAATACACGCATTATCCTCTTGGTTTATATTCCAGCTCTATGGCATTGTACAAGTCCAAACAATGATTGGCCTGTTTTGGCAAAAAAAAAATAAAATAGCTAAACATAGAATAAACGCTGAATCTGATGCAGAAAATGGGCTTCGTGTGGCCGAGTACCAAAATGAATGCATAAACCGTCTTTTTCAAGACCCCATTCAGTGAAGCTAGTGACGCCGAGCGATTTTAGAGGCAAGTGAACCAAAAAATCCGCTGTGGATATACTATACTGGCCCCCCGTAGAGCCAGACTGCCACTATTCATTGTGATATCTCGACATCGTGGATTGCATGCACTGTGATGTGGATTCTAATTTTATACGTGTCATGGTTGTGGGCAAGGAACAAATTGGAGTTAGACTTTCCATGATTCTAAGGGCTACGAGATGTAACTTTGGTAGAAAGTAGGGGGACGGGGTGGGTGACATGTTAGTGACCTCATTTGACCTTGTGACCCGTCATTTGACCTTTGGCCGGTCAAAATGTTAACCCTTCCTCAAGGCTTTTGTGCAAGTTATCTGGAGTTCCGTAAGCCGTATATTGTTGTCACTTGTGGCAGGAAGCGTGTTAAGATTTCTCCGACCCCCTGATTAGATGTGTGGCATATTTCGGGCAGTTACATATGCACATGAGCTGATTAATATGCAATCTCAGCGTAATCGCTTTATTTTTTAATGTACATCGGACATGTAGAATTCCTTCACTTCGCAAAACCATTATTGTTTGCATCTTCTTTGGCCATTTTAAAGTTCCTGATACATGCGGCTTAGGTATGTCAAATGAGCTAATTAAAATATGCATAATTGCTGTATCCTAAAAAAAACGGTACATTCGGATATGCAAATTCCTTTGATACTATGAAAAACTACTATACCATACTCGTGTGTTGAATCATATGGAGGGGCATGGTTGTGGGGTGTTGGGTGCCGGGTGGGGGAGTTGTGTGTGGCGTCAGGGAGGGGTGGGATATGTTGGAGGTGGCGGGTGGGGTCGTCGGGGTGGGATCAGTGGCCCACGGGACCTTGGTGACCCCATGTGCATTGGTGACTCATGTTACAACACTGAACTTGGTGACCCTCACTGACGGTTTTTGACCTCATTGACTTTGGACCTCACATGACCTTTGGCCCATTCACAAATAAGTTTCCGGGAGGGGTCGGGTGGTGAGACAGGGAGGGCAGGTGTGTCAGGGTGGTTGCGTCAGGGTGGTTCCGTTGGGAGCATGTGGGGGTGACCTCATGTTCACCTTTTGACCCGTGTGTAATCTTTGTGACCTCATGTGACCCCACGTTACCTTGGTGACCTCATGTCACCTTTGGTGACCATGTCACCTTGGTGAACTCATGTCCTTCATGACCTCATGTCCCTCGACTCCCTTCAAAACCGCGACGGCAGATGACACTATCGGTCCATACCGCGACAATATTTTTTTTTTACTTGCATTTTTATTCAAATACAAATTTGTCCTTAGTGATAATATCTATTTTGACAACAAAAAGATCAAGCGCATTTGCAGAAATTTTATCCGAGACAACCATGCTGCAGCTATTAAAATCACCCAAAAATCACCCATTTGTTAAAAATGGCTGCCCTGGCCAAGGTAAGTGTTAATCATATACTCCCATATGGTCCAGGGCAGTTTAAAGGCATATATATATATCTATATATATCAAAATACAAACATACATAGCGGTGTAAATAATCCTAACCAGCTATCATTTCATCACAACATTTTAATCATTCTCATGGTCCAGGGCACGTTAAGGTATAATTCATTAATATATCCATTTACCAAATACATGAATACCAGACCATTCCACATTACAAATTAAAAGGACCATTCTTAATTCATTGTATCAGTTACCAATTATCATTCCTTCGGTCCGCATCCTCCCAAAACGGGCTTCAAAGTACCACCAGTCCAACCCAAACCACAGGGTGCACGAATCCACACGGGCGGTGACCGCTCTTGTTCTTATTTAACTTGATCTAACTTAGTACAAATGTATGTTTGAATTCGAAAATTGTGATGCATAAGACAGTTAGCCACCCTGTATAATTACAATTGTTATAATGGTATGATATCATCAACTGTATAACCTTTCAGATTTAATTGTTTTGAAGCCTTCATGTGCAAATACTGAGCCAAAAATCTGTGAATAATGTGTTTGTCAATTTATCCTCATATACAGGTGGTTGGTACAACCCTGTATATTTTAAATGCTCCGTAAACCCTACACAACTATACATCGTGTTAAAGCTACAATCATCACACTATTCAAATATCTTACTATTTTTGACAAAATGCATTTATTAAGAAAAATGCTAACATTTCATTACAAGTTTTAAAGCATGTAGTTTTTTGTTCCACCCTGTATATAATTTGGGCAACCCTGCCAGCATCACGACTTGAAATATTCCATAAATCTTCCTATATTATAGCTTTCAGAAAGTTACACTTTTACTATTGCCAGACTCATATAAAAGCGTAGAGCAACTTAACAGCACAAATTACCTCCTCCGCTTTTCGCACGTGGTGGCATGTTAAACCACAAGGTACCCCAGTGTATGACACAGGACCGTTTGTTTTTATGGTTAGAGAAATACAACAGCATAATTTTAATTTTTCTGGCGTGTCATCAAAACAAAGAACGGTGGTGCAACAACACCTTTTGTTCGAGTATTTCTAGAATTACTGAACTATCCACTTTCATAATTGTTCCTAGAAGAAACTACAACTCCCTTGGTGATGAATAAGTGTTGTCATATGAAGGGAAATCAAATTTAAAATTCTCACATTAGGATTTTGCGAGTATGATGTTTCTTTCTATTTTGAAATAACGGTTGTATTTATTTTTCCTAATTCTTTTCCTTAACACCCTCCTATGTAAAATGGAACATTTTATAAAGACCTGCCAGAACATGTTTTGATCGAGATCCCGATCACTTTGAGCACTGTAAGTGTTAAAATATATTTTTTTCTAAAATTCATCCTTACCATATCCAAGTTTGAAACTAATTGGATTTTGGGGTTTTTTGCTTTTATGTAATTTTTTGTGTCGCCTTGAACTAATGTTCAGTAGGCCCTATACTAGTTTCCAATTTCATGTGTGTCCGTGTGTATTCCGTCCGTATGACTCGTTAACCTTTTTAAATTTCTTGCAGGCTTAACGCTACTCCCCGATTTACTTCAAACTTGATAGGGATGATAGAGTGATGTGCCCTCAATCTGATTTTACTTTTGGCTGCTTATTTTGCATATTCAATGAATTTTTAATTAAGCTTATTTGCTTATTTTTCAGACATTTCGTTAACCTCTTTTGAAATCTCTTCTGGGCTAAACGCTAATCCCGTTTTACTTCACACTTATAGGGTGATAAAGTTAGGTGCCAAAAATCATTACGTGTAGCTTTTGGCTGCATTATTTTCATGAATATTAATTAGCTTATTTGTCCATTCAAATGACAAACCCTTTCCCCGCAAGGCTGTGTGCAATTAGCCTGGATTCCATAAGGCGTTAATATATAACATGGGGAAGGAACAGTTAAAGAGTTCCTCGACCTGATTAGATTTTGGGCATATTTCGGGCGAAGTATATGCAAATGAGCTAATGAATGAAAAATCACGTAAAATCGCTATAATATTTTTGAAAACGGTACATCGGATATTCCAAAATCCTTCACTGCACTAAAACCATTATGGTGCGCATCTTTCTTTGCCATTTGAAGTTCCTGATACATGCGGCTAGGTATCAAATGAGCCAGTTATATCTCCTTATATTATAAGCTTTCAGGAAAATGTATACTTTTTACTAGTGCCAACTCATAGAAAAACGGTAGAGCACTTAACAGCACATGACCTCCGATTTTCAACACTTGGTGGTGTACACACGGTACCCCATTTATGACACCGGACCGTTTTGTTTTTTAGGTTAGAGAAATGATCAACATCCATATTGATTTTTCTGCGTGTCATCAAAAACAAAGAACCGGTGTTTGAACACACCTTTTTGTTCGAGATTTCTTAGAATTACTGAAGTATCCACTTTCATAATTTTTCTAGAAGAACCACAACTCCCTTGGTGATGAATAAGGTGTCATGTGAAAGGGAAATCAAATTTAGAATTCTCACATTAGATTTTGCAGATTGAGTGGTTTTTCATTTTGAAATAACTGGTGGTATTTAATTTTTCTAATTATTTTTCTTAAAATATATTTTTTTCTAATTCAATCCTTACCATAGTCAAGTTTGAAACTAATGGAGTTAGGGGTTTTTGATTTTATGGTAATTTTTTGGTTCGACTTAACGAATGTCATGTAGGCACATACTAGTCCAAATTTCTGTGTGTCCGTGTGTATTGTCGTCCGTATGACTCGGTTTTACCCTTTTTTAAATGCTCCTGCAGCCTTACGCTATCCCCGATTTACTTCAAACTTGATAGGATGATAGAGTGAGGTTGCCGCAATATTATTGGTAGCTTTTGGCTGCATTATTTGCATATTCATGAATTTTATTAGCTTATTTGCATATTTTTCAGACATTTTCGGTTAACCTTTTTGAAATGCTCTGCTGGCTAAACGCTAATCCGATTTACTTCACACTTAGTATGGTGATAAAGTGAGGTGCCAAAATATTACGTGTAGCTTTTGGCTGCATTATTTTCATGAATATTAATTAGCTTATTTTGGCCAGTCAAAATACAACCCTTCCCCGCAAGGCTTGTGGTGCAATGTATCTGGAGTTCCATAAGGCGTATAATGATATAACATGGTGGAAGGAAGCAGGTTAAAGAGTTCTCGACCTGATTAGATTTTGGGCATATTTCGGGCGAATTACATATGCAATGAAGCTAATTGATATGCAAAAATCACGTAATCGCTATATTTTTGAAACGTTACATCGGATAGCAACATTCCTTCACTGCACAAAAAACTATTATGGTGCGCATCTTTTTTTCCCTTTGCATTTAAAGTTCCTGACACATGCGGCTTAGGTATGGCAAATGAGCCCAATTAATAGACATAATGCTATCGCTAAAATGGTACCTCGGATATGCAAAATTCCTTTGCTAATGTAAAACTACTATACCATACCTCTTGTGTGTGAATCATATGAAGTGGAAGGGTGGGGTGTTGGGGAGTGGGAATGGGAAAGGGGTGGTGTTTAGTGGCAAGGGGGGTGCATCAGGAGTGGGTCTGGTGGTGTGCCATCTTTGGTGGGGTCGGGTGGGTGGCATCAGGGAAGGTGGGGTGGGGTGAACCTCATGTGACCTTGTTTGACCCTGTGATCTCATGTGACCTTGGGTGACTCATGTGACCTGGTGACTTTGTGTGACTTGTGAGCCCATTTGACCTTGGTGGCCTCATTTTGACCTATGCTGACATCATGTGTCACCTTTTCACAATCGTTGTGCTAGGGAGCGGTCCCGGTGATGCCGACGATTAGGGGTGGGTGTGTCAGGGGAGGGGGCAGGGTGGGGTGCCTCAGGGGAAGGGTGGGGTGGTGTGACCTCATGGGACCTTTTGTGAACCCCATGTGACCTTTGTGACCCCATGTGACCTTTGTGACCCCATGTGACCTCAGTGACCCTATGTGACCTTGGTGACCCCAGGAGACCCAGTGGTTCGATTTACCACCTGCACGCCTGCACATTATCCGGTGACTTGAATTCTGTGGCAGGAACTTTCCCAACGAACCTGCACACATGCATGTAAATTTAGGCCAACAAATGGCGCAAAAGACTCTCTTCTCATTTTGGAAATCTAAATCAAGTGTACAATGAGGGATCTAATCTTGGGAATCCATGACGAAGACCAGTTTTAGGCGAAATAGGGGTAAGTTCTTTAGTTGTAACAGTGCTAATATAATTGAATGGTTAATTGTATGCAGTTGCTTCTATTTTTGTGCATGTAGCTTTCTATGTTACCTCACAGTGCAAGTAACTTTTTTCTGGGAAATCTCTCTGATTTGACCTTTGTGACCTCATGTGACCTTTGTGACCCTATGCGACCTTTGTGACCCCATGTGACCTTTGTGATCCTGTGGACCTTGTGATCCCATGTGACCTATGTTGACCCTGGTGACCTCATGTCACCTTTGACGGAACCCCATTCACAAACCGTGATGGCAGACGACACTAGCGGTCCAACGGCCCGATGTATTTTTCATACATGTTCTTTACACTTTTAAATGCTCTGCTTGGCTAAACCTATGCGCGGGAAATTTACTTCAAAACTGGGTAATTTTGTATAACACTGTTCCCCAGTGCATTTGTTCTCTTTCTAATCATCATTTTTTAGCCAACTTCTCATAAAGCAAGTGAATCGCTGCAACCAGTGAACACTTGTGGTTCGAGAACCGCCTTGTCTGTAAGACCATTTCCATCCGATGATCCTTCCTTAAAGTCTGACCAGGATTTCGAAATAATTATTTTTTTGTGTACTAATGAAAAATCGTCAACTAGAACTAATATTAGCAACCTAAAATGCACAATTCCCGAAATTTGATATGACTCGGATTTTTCGTTTTGGATGCAGTAAACATTTATGTGTTATATTACGTCCCATAGGATACTGGTATAATAAAATTTCCGGATCCCCGGAATTTTTAAAAAAAAACAAAATTGTGATTTTCTATATTAAGAATTTCGATTTAGCTTAGTCAATTTCAGACAGTGTGATTAGTAGAATGGACAAAGGCTTATGTACATACATGCAACAAACAAAACGATTTTTTTTGGAATTTGAGGGCGCCCTCCTCATCCGCAGGAAATCTCTGAGTCGGGCCTTTAAGCACCCACAATTAGTGCCCATTCCCTCCAATTTTACACACAAATTTCGGAATTATCATCCAGATTTCACTTTTGAATATGAAAAATGTGCATAATTTGTTATTTTCCAGGCACAAGAATTTTCAGGCTTTTGACTGAATTCAAGCTTTTTGTTGTTAAGAATTCGGCGGAAATTTTCTTTTCAGCCCGATTTAGGCCATTTAGGTGCCTATCCAGAAAAAAGTGCCCTCTACCCTGATACGTTCATAGCTTCCACCTTAAGATGAACTTAAACAGACTATTAACAGTCTCAACCTGTCATCCTGTTCTCTAGATTGGTGAGTTCCAGCAAGCCTTACAGGTGCGAGATGACATCATCAGGCAGATGTCAACCAGCCTACAGGAGAGAACCCAGGAGAGAGATGCCATACAAGAGCAGCTCCTTGGAGTGCAGGACAAGATGAACAACCTCCAGTCACAGTTGTCACAGGTATGAACTGAGATTAATATATAGCAAAGGGACACAAAGCTCTTTGTGTAATGTGATCAAATTATAATCTGATTTTTGTGTCATCTGCAAGAATTGCAGAAGGCATAGGGATTACTCTGGTTGTATGCCTGTGTGTGTAGCTGTGGTCAAAATGTTAACCCTTAATATATATTGCATGCCGTATGAGTTTCGTAAGGGCTACTATGATGTAACTTGGTGTAAAGGCCGGTCAAAATGTGAACCCTTAATATATTGCGTGCCGTATGAGTTCCGTAAGGGCTACAATGATGTAAATTGTGAAAAGTGAGGCGAGGTTGGGTGACATGTTGGTGACCTCTGGTGACCTTGGTTACCTCATGTGACATTTGGCCCCATTCACAAACCGCAACGGCAGATGACACTCGCGGTCCGGGGACCACGATGTATTTTTAAATTCTAGGACACGAACACTGCGTACATGCTTTTTCTTTCCACGTAAGCGTGTGTGTCTATGCTGCCAAGACAATCGCTGTTCAGAGCAAGATGATTGGTCAGCCTCACTAGGTCACTCGCGCGTAAGTTCGAGCGTACTCATGTGTAAGTTGAATGCACATACGCTTGTATCAAGCACTGTGTCCCAGAATTAATGAATTCAATTATAATTGAATTGTTTGTCACTAATGTTGATTGATGGTTTCAACCTTGATGCACGGTGGTTCATCAGAGATTAACTAAATGGGTCTGCATATTTATCTTGCGAGGGTAGTTAAAGCCATCCGAGTGTGATAAAAATAGGCAGACAGATAGAATCACTGGAATATTGCAGAAAAGCTTTTCTATAGTGAGTCATCTAGTGAGTCATCAATAATACAGAAGGTGATAGAATCACAAAATAATAGTGTAATTTTGATGCAAAAGTTTAGATATTGATCTTGATATTTTATCTAAGACCTTTTTTTGCTAAACACATTTTCAACCAGAGCATTCCAGACCAGATCTATGTAGTGGTGTGGAATCCAGGTTTCTTCTTTTGCTGGCAAACATTGTTTTTGATGGTAAATTAACCAAAACTGTAAAAAAACCGTTTTTAATACAGGTTTTTGCCAGTTAAAACTGTCAACCAAACTGGCAAAAAAATTAACAAAACTAGTAGAAACACATATGAAGTCGGCTAAACATTAAGAATACAGACAGCTGATGAACACCAAAACACAACTATTAATGAATCTCTTAATATGGTTGTTTTCAATAATTCCTCAAAATTGAAAACTCAAAATGTGCAAGTTTGGATTTGTTTTCATTTTGAATCTGATTATACACTTTTCAGTCATTATTCAAAATCTTGCAGAAATGATCAAATTAGAATGTAAGAGTAGACTCATATACATACATTACCGAGTTTAACTTTTCAGATAATATAAAAATCAGAACTTTTTATCTGTAATTTAGGTGAACAAGGTTGTGCATCATGAAATGCCCCTTTTAAGGCAAAAAAGTGTGTTGAATTTGCCAATTTTGTTCTCTGTCAATTCTTTTAACCCATCAATTCAATTGAATTGAGGGGTTTATGCGATGGAGCACATCATGCTTTAATATTACGGCCTTTATTTTGTTTGACCAAATAATGAACTTAACTTCTTGGAAAGAGGGAATATTGTCTGTAAATATTAAATAGTGTCATGTAAGTTGAGACATGACATTATTTAATGATTTGACATCTATAAGTCAGATTATTTGTGTTCATTTAGAGCAAAGTTGAAACTGCATGAAAGTACAACTGTTTATGCTTTTATGTGCTTGGCCTTTTGCATGTTTCAATTACATTTAATGCGGAGTAATTTATTTTTTAATGAAAAAGAAGAAATTATCCACCTTTTTAATTTTTGTTGCCACTTTGCAGTCAAAATTGGCAAAAAGGTGTTTTGCCAAGTGAAAAAAAATGTGGTTAAAACCATGTTTTTGTGGGCCGCCAGCATAACTGGCAGGACCACTTAGCAATCTGATGTGTATGTGTGTGTAGATGTGTTTTTAAAATTCACCTCAATTGAAAAGTTGAAGTTCAATTGGAACCAAACCTGTGTCATAGGTGCAACAATAGGATCCCTCATATTTTGATGAGGTCAAAGGTCATGTAAGGTCAAGTTGAAATAGGCTGGGTGGCCCACCTATATTCTTTGATATAGCGAGCATGCAAACTGAGAACCGCAAAATGTTAGTTTCCCTCCTGCGGCAAAAACCTGCAAACAGTGGTGGAATCTTAATAAGGGGGGTGAAATAGGCAATGGGGGAGGTTGTGAAGAACCATAAACGTCTAACACGAACGCCTATTCTTAAGCCGGTCTATTCAAAATCACTCTCCTGTGACAAAATCTTCAATAGACAGGCAGAAGAATAGGCATTCACATTAGACGTTTATGGTTTTTCACAACCTCCCCAGTGATGCACTCAAATACACCCTATTGGAGCCCTTAAATGATAGCTACGCACAGGGTGCAAAATAAGGATTCTGAAGGGCACCCCGTTTCAAGGCAGTTATTGAAGGGCACATCAACAGACATTGTCTTTTGAAATTTTCAGAGGAGCATTAAAAAGCTCATCTTGGCTCCTTGAGGCGAGCTGCAGAAGAGCTTTTTAAAAGCTCCCAAATTCTGGCTGGAGACGAGCTTTTACAAAAAAAAAAAAAAAAAAAAAAAAAAATCACTCTCCTGTGACAAAATCTTCAATAGACAGGCAGAAGAATAGGCATTCACATTAGACGTTTATGGTTTTTCACAACCTCCCCAGTGATGCACTCAAATACACCCTATTGGAGCCCTTAAATGATAGCTACGCACAGGGTGCAAAATAAGGATTCTGAAGGGCACCCCGTTTCAAGGCAGTTATTGAAGGGCACATCAATTTAGAAGGCAATTACATGTAAAAGAATAGCAAAACAATAGGATAACTTCTAGGGCATCAAGGCAACTGGTAGGGGCACCGACGGCATTTGCCTTCGGTTATTTTGCACCCTGTGCGTAGCTAACTAATGAAAGCAGTTAAGCCAGCAAAATAAGCCAGTGAAATAAGTATGCTTACCACATTAAAAGATAATATTTTAACAAGAAATGATAAGACTAAAAAAAAAAAAAAAAAAAACCGTAATGTTTGTAAGACCCCTCAACTTCTTTCGGCGCCGCGCCATCGTAGCTATCAAAACTCGGCTCAAGGCTCAATCAAAACAAAACCACGTGCGATGCGAAGGCTTTAAATTTACGACGTTTACTTCATGCATTATTTACACATAGTCCGTGTTCATTTTTCGTACACCATCCATGCGGTATTTCCATTGGAGTTCCGATACATTTGTGGAGTTAATACCTGCAGATTTTTGCTCTCGGCACCGATTTACCAGCCGTTCACACTATCTGAAAATTGCGTGTAACTGGTAAAGCATAGTGTTCCGTGAACATTTATCATTAAATATTGCCAAATGAAGTATTTTGCTGGGTTGCCGGCTCAAATACGAAGGTAGAAAACTCGCAGCCGGCTTTTAACAAGATGCGCGATAAATCGCTCGGACTCAAAGCATTTAAGATGCGCGACTGCGCGCGATCGCGCGCGCGCGCCTCAAAAGACAATGTCTGCATCAATTTAGAAGGCAATTACATGTAAAAGAATAGCAAAACAATAGGATAACTTCTAGGGCATCAAGGCAACTGGTAGGGGCACCGACGGCATTTGCCTTCGGTTATTTTGCACCCTGTGCGTAGCTAACTAATGAAAGCAGTTAAGCCAGCAAAATAAGCCAGTGAAATAAGTATGCTTACCACATTAAAAGATAATATTTTAACAAGAAATGATAAGACTCTGACCATAAAATTTACAAAGGAAAAGATCAAATACTAATTTTTTTCATGCAAATTTTCATTACCATTAACAACTCTCTATATTTTGTATTTAACAGGCAGGAGAATCCTTGAAGAGTCAAAATGGCTCCCCACAGAGTCTCACAGAAGAATTGTCTCGTACACAAAATGAAGTTGTTGCTATGCAGCAGACTATTACAGACAAAGACAGTATGATGCAAACTTTAGCCCAGCGTTACTCGAATAAGATTCAAGAACTTGCTGATAGTCTAGAGGCACAAGAAGACATCCGTCGGCGTAGTGCAGAACAGATAATGACACTCCATCAGAAGCTACAGGAGAATGGAATTGACCCGGATTTGGGATCTGGTGATGATGGATTAGCTAGACTGCAAGCAGAGCTGGATGAGAGTTATGGCAATCAGATTGTCATGATCAAAGAACAGCTACAAGAGCAACATCAGCAAGAGAGAGAACTCTTGCAACAGAAGGTTCAAGAACTTGAAAGACATGTTACTGCAAATGCAGATAACAATAAAGGGGTTGAAGATCTAGAGTATCAGATTTCCAATTTGAAAGAACAACTTTCAGACAAGGAATTAAAAGAGCGGCAAAATGAGGAAGAGCTTGCAGATTTGCAAGAAAAGCTTGCTCAGACTGTTTATGACTACGAACAGCAGTTGGAGAACATCAAAGGCAATCATGCTGAAGAGTTGGAAGCATTGAGAAAGCAAGAGGAACACCAACTTCAGGTTAAAGTAAATGAACTTGCGCACAGCACAAGGTCCAAGTTCAAGAACTTGAAGAAAAACATAAGGTAAATGTTGACAACATTGAGGAGCAGAACAAGATCAACCTTAAAGAGCTTGAGACACAACTGGATCAGTCTAAAAGGGATTATTGTGCTCTTGAAGATGCTCAAGCCAGTGAAATAAGTATGCTTACCACATTAAAAGATAATATTTTAACAAGAAATGATAAGACTAAAAAAAAAAAAAAAAAAAACCGTAATGTTTGTAAGACCCCTCAACTTCTTTCGGCGCCGCGCCATCGTAGCTATCAAAACTCGGCTCAAGGCTCAATCAAAACAAAACCACGTGCGATGCGAAGGCTTTAAATTTACGACGTTTACTTCATGCATTATTTACACATAGTCCGTGTTCATTTTTCGTACACCATCCATGCGGTATTTCCATTGGAGTTCCGATACATTTGTGGAGTTAATACCTGCAGATTTTTGCTCTCGGCACCGATTTACCAGCCGTTCACACTATCTGAAAATTGCGTGTAACTGGTAAAGCATAGTGTTCCGTGAACATTTATCATTAAATATTGCCAAATGAAGTATTTTGCTGGGTTGCCGGCTCAAATACGAAGGTAGAAAACTCGCAGCCGGCTTTTAACAAGATGCGCGATAAATCGCTCGGACTCAAAGCATTTAAGATGCGCGACTGCGCGCGATCGCGCGCGCGCGCCTCAAAAGACAATGTCTGCATCAATTTAGAAGGCAATTACATGTAAAAGAATAGCAAAACAATAGGATAACTTCTAGGGCATCAAGGCAACTGGTAGGGGCACCGACGGCATTTGCCTTCGGTTATTTTGCACCCTGTGCGTAGCTAACTAATGAAAGCAGTTAAGCCAGCAAAATAAGCCAGTGAAATAAGTATGCTTACCACATTAAAAGATAATATTTTAACAAGAAATGATAAGACTCTGACCATAAAATTTACAAAGGAAAAGATCAAATACTAATTTTTTTCATGCAAATTTTCATTACCATTAACAACTCTCTATATTTTGTATTTAACAGGCAGGAGAATCCTTGAAGAGTCAAAATGGCTCCCCACAGAGTCTCACAGAAGAATTGTCTCGTACACAAAATGAAGTTGTTGCTATGCAGCAGACTATTACAGACAAAGACAGTATGATGCAAACTTTAGCCCAGCGTTACTCGAATAAGATTCAAGAACTTGCTGATAGTCTAGAGGCACAAGAAGACATCCGTCGGCGTAGTGCAGAACAGATAATGACACTCCATCAGAAGCTACAGGAGAATGGAATTGACCCGGATTTGGGATCTGGTGATGATGGATTAGCTAGACTGCAAGCAGAGCTGGATGAGAGTTATGGCAATCAGATTGTCATGATCAAAGAACAGCTACAAGAGCAACATCAGCAAGAGAGAGAACTCTTGCAACAGAAGGTTCAAGAACTTGAAAGACATGTTACTGCAAATGCAGATAACAATAAAGGGGTTGAAGATCTAGAGTATCAGATTTCCAATTTGAAAGAACAACTTTCAGACAAGGAATTAAAAGAGCGGCAAAATGAGGAAGAGCTTGCAGATTTGCAAGAAAAGCTTGCTCAGACTGTTTATGACTACGAACAGCAGTTGGAGAACATCAAAGGCAATCATGCTGAAGAGTTGGAAGCATTGAGAAAGCAAGAGGAACACCAACTTCAGGTTAAGTAAATGAACTTGCGCAACAGCACAAGGTCCAAGTTCAAGAACTTGAAGAAAAACATAAGGTAAATGTTGACAACATTGAGGAGCAGAACAAGATCAACCTTAAAGAGCTTGAGACACAACTGGATCAGTCTAAAAGGGATTATTGTGCTCTTGAAGATGCTCAAGCAAGTGAAATTGCTTCTTTGAAAGAGATTATTGCAGACTATGAAACAGATGCTAACAAATTAACAGTCATTAAAGCAGAATATGAGGACCAATTAACCAAGTTAAATGCTGATCACGAAGAAGCAATCTGCTCCTTAAATTCAAAACTGGAATCATCCGATAAAGAGAATGATTCCCTTAGATCAGAAAAATCTGATCGTGAAAAAGAAATAGTGACTCTTAGAACTGATTTGGAAGAACTGAAATCAAAATTGGACAACAAAGGTGAAGGAGACACTAGTGATGTGGAAAAATTACGCAAAGAAATAGCAGAGGAACTGAAAGAAGAGTACGAAGAGAGAATTGACGACTTAAATTATGAACATGAAAGGGAACAAACCCGACTCAGGGGAGAGATGAAATTAGACTATGAGGATGACCTGAAAAGAATCAAGCAGGAGTTGGAGAATCAATATGCACAAAAAACGGAGAGTTTAAGAGCTGAAAAAGAGAAGCAATTTATTGCTGAATTACAGAAGCTAAGACAGGAGATGCAGGAGGCAAATGAGAAGGAGATGGTAGAGAATTTGAATGAAGAAAGAAAGAAACTTGAACAACAACAGCAGCAGCAGCAGGCCAGTGTGGATAGCCATGATCAGAGTGAGTTAATAAAACAACTGCAGTGTGAAAATCAAGATCTTAGTGAAGCCAGGGATGCACTCTTACATCAGATTAGACAAAATGAAGCAGCCTTCCAGGAAGAAAGGACAGATTGATTGCTGTGAAAATAATGAGCTAAATTTGGAGCTTGATTATGCTAAAGGGTCCACATCAGAAGGTGACCTCAATATGATACAGCCCACCTTTGATGAAACCGTCCATATTCAGGGCCTTGATGAAGTTTTCCAAGACAATGTATCTGACCAAAGTGAGCATAGCCGAAGTGGAATTGAAGTAGAGTTGGAAAAGATCAAGAATGAACTTCAGCAGAGTGAAGAACAAAGAGTTGCCTTTAAAGAAGAGGTGACTCAACTCCAGCAAGATTTCAAAGAGAAGGTGAATAATCTTGAAGGCGAGAAGACAACAATTTCAGAAATATTGGAGAAAACTAGAAGAGAGCTCGAAGAATCCCCTAATGATGGTGAGAACGACAACTTGTCTGAATGGAAGGAGGAGCGATCAAAGTTGTTAAAAGACAAGGAAGAGTTGCAGCATAGGCTTGAAGAACAAGAAAAAGAAAGTGAGGCAAAGATAAGCAATCTTCAAACACGGATAAGTGCCTTGGAGGAGCAGATAAGTGAAGGGACAGAAGAGAAACAAAGGTTGGAGGAAGAAAGAGATGCCTTGAGTAGCCAGGTGGATGCCTTAGAAGATTATAGCAACAAAACTAAGACAGAACTTGAGCAGTCACAGTCTCAAGTTCTTGACTTGCAAGATACTGTTACAGAAACTGAATCCCTGAAAAACACTGTTGCTGATTTAGAGAATCAGCTTGCAGAACGTGTAGATGCCTTCCAACAACAAGAACAACAGCTTAATGAGAAGTTGTTGGATTTACAGCAACAAGTTTCAGATGGAGATGGTGACAGGCAAATTATTGGTAATCTAACTCAAGACCTTGAGTCTATAAAACTTGAATGTGAAAACTTAAGAAAAGAACTCGGTACACAGGGTGAAAATTATGAGGACCAAATAGAAACTCTAAAAGCCCGTCTTCAAGATGAACCGGATGCTGCTGTTGGAAGTGATGATTCAGAGCAACTGCAGCAAAAGTGCAATTTACTTGAGAACAACTTACAGACAAAAGATGCTGAAATTGCATCGCTTCAGGAGCAAATGAAGAATTTGGAGGCAAAAGAGAAGCATGCATTGAGTGAATTACAAGAGGCTGAGCAAGAGATGAATACCCTAAAAGAAAAAGTGGAGAAAGAGCGTCAAGAACGTTGGCAGGTGGAAGAAACTGTTCCGTCCCTGCAAGCTAAAGTGGAAAATCTTGAACAGGTTGAAAAGGAATTGGGCGAAGAGAATGAAAAGTTGCATGAACAGCTACTGGAACTTAGAAATGAAAGTTCAGTGCGAGAATCAGCAACTCAAAAAGAACTAGAAGTCCTTCAAACTGAAGCAGAGAGACTCAAGAAGGAGTTGATGGATTCTGAAGACAGTTTTGCTCGTGAAAATAAATTGTTGAAAGATGCTTTGGAGCAAGAGAAAAACAGTAATTCACACATGGAGGATTCATCCTACCATTCTAATGATTCTCAAGACTCCCAGGATTCATTGCAGCAGGAAGTATGTAATTTAAAACAAAAACTGGCTCGTAAAGAGCAAACCGAGCATGAGATACTAACAGAAAAAACACGCCAAATCAGTATTCTTCAAGACAGCAATGCAAATTTAGAAAAAGAAAGAAATGAATTAAGAACTAGAGTGGGTGATTTAGAAAAGCAAATGAGAACATCTGATTCTGTGTCAGGTGAAGTTCAAGAAGTGTTTGCTGAACAGCTGAGTAAACTCCAAGATCAGCAAGCTGATCTTCAAGCACAGTTGAATGAACAAAGAAAGCAACGGGGAGACCTCTCTGGTATCCTTGATGAAAGTTCCATCAGAGAAGAGGCGCTCCGACAAGAAAAGGAAGCATTGTTGAGAACACTTGAAGATAAAGAGAACATTGAGAAAAAGTTAATGCAAGAAAAACTTGAACTGCAAAAGAAAATCCACGAACAAGATAAAACTTGAAGGTCTTTTGCACGAAAAAGATCGTCTTGAGCAAGAACTGTCGAGACAAAAACGCCTGCTTGAGTCGGAGCTCCATGACATTGAGCAGCATTTGCAAGAGCGTGAGCACCAACTCATTGACGAAAAATCCCATCTTGAACAAGAGCTGCGAGAAAAAGACATGCAGCTTCGCAAGTGGGAGGTCAGTCTCCGTGAGCAGCAGCTTGAATTTCGCAATCGTCAGACTTTCTTAAACAAGCGCCACCTGGAGGAAATGAATTCCTTCAAGGCTGATGCAGAACACGAGAAGATGACAAGACTTCAGAGGATGAGAGCCGAGAAGGATAGGGAACATGCAGAAGCAATAGCCAGACTGAGGCGAGAGCTACAGATGGAGTTTGAAACGAGAGAGTCGAGGACGAAGGAACAGCAGCTGGCGGATATCTCCTTGCTGAAGACAAGACATCAATCTCAGGTGCAATGGTTTCCGTATTAGTTACACCTTTAAAACTGTTTCTTATCATTCTTAACCAATTCTTTGTTGTTGAATTTTATATATCTAACTCCACAGCTTTTCAGATAACAGAAATAGTCAGTTCTGCATTGAATTTGAAAAATAGGACGAACCTGCCCTAAAAACTTGCCAAAAATTTCTTTTGAATTATGCTTCACACAATAATTATTTTTGTAGCAAAATTGGGAACAAAAACATTTTGTAACTGTATTCTAAAAGAAATTCATTCCTTTATGAAAATGATCGACATAATTTTGATATTAGTTCAATCTACTTCTCCTCAATTGCTTATATTACCATTGTGGACATCATTAAACCTTGTTTGTCAGCTGCCAACCATTAAAAGCATTTGGGCATTTAATAAGGTTTCCAGATTGCAGTGAGCTGCACAGATTTGAGTAACATTAAGACAGTAATCTGGCGTTAGCCGGCCCAAGTCATTCTTAATTCGTTTTCTGTCAATCATTCAAAATCTTGACTGGTTAAGGGACAATCAGAGCATCGTAAATTCCTGTTCTGTTCTGCAAAGACATAAGTTTCATCAAAAATACATTGCATTTTGATACTTGGATCACAGCCATACTCAAGTGTTTTTCCAAATATCTATAACTTTTTATCCCCCTGGCTTTAAAAGCAGAGGGGGATATTGTGAGGGCGTGTATGTCCGTATGTATGTGTATGTGTGTTCCAGTTTGGTTAGCTTGTCTAACCAAGGTTAGGTTTTCATTTTTCAGGTCTCCTTCGAAAAGTTGAAGTCCGATTGAAACCAGACTTTGGGTTAAGGTGCAATAGGGGTTCCCTCATATGAGCATGATGTCAAAGGTCATGGACCAAGGTCAGAGGTCATCTGAGGTCATGTTCAATACTGCCAACTTGCCAGGGGGATGACGCAAGTTTACTTGCAGTATTTTTGTAACATTGGGAACATTTTGATTGAGGATGAGAAACATCTAGTTAACAGTGAAGAACAAAAACAGGTTGTCTTATAAACAGAGAAAGTACTCCCATATCATGCAACAGGATATTCTTGGGTAAAAACAGCAAACAATAGTATCTTTAATGTTATGCAAGTTACATTGAATATGATTGAAAGCAGAATCCCTAATTATCGTCCCGAGATAAAGGAAATGGTGGACTAAAAATGAATTCCTCAAAACACTCTGCCACGAGTTGCTAGCTGACTGAAGGTTTCAGATTTTCCTTTGTAATAGAGCAAATTATACTGACAAATGGTCACTCATTCTCTCGCTCTCATGTTTGAATCACTGTAATATACCATCTATGCAATAAAGAAGTATGTATTTGAAGCAAGAACTATAATCTTGTTCTAAAAAGTAAAAATAGGTTCGGCACATCCAATTTAACATTCCAACAGTATGTGCAATGTAGAGATTTCAGCTGATGACCTTTGCACAGATGCCATGCACCTGTTTCATTGTTGTCTATTTTCATGGGAAAGTCACAATAACAATATGTTAGTAGTAGAATTAGAGAAAGTTTTGCACTCTCTAATGATAAAAAGGGCACATTTTCTTTTTTTGGAAGTAAACAAAATCTTACAGAGACTGGAGGTGGCTAACATTGAAACCATACTTTGGATTCAGACTGGTTATTTTTGTACACCCTGTTGTGCAGTTGATAATGCTAAGGCTGTGGCAAGCAGGGTTTAGTACATTATGTCAGTATCGACTTTATTTCTGTCGACAGTTTTGGAGAATATCTTAAAACCTAGGCACTTTGAAACTCATTACAATGCAATTATTTGATTCATAAGTCGTACATTAAAATTCCATGTTTGTTGATTTTGACAATTTTGTGAAAATTACTTCACCGCTATTCTGCCCTACACAGGAAAGTCTGCAAAATAATCTTTCCACCAAGTTTTATGTGAAACATGAACATGTAAGGTATTTAAAATCTTGCCAACAAATATTGCCAAATGATAACTGCGAGTGTTTGTTTAAATGTTGCTCTCGGACCACCATTTGAATAAGTGCTGGCCATAGCCTAGATCCTTGCCATAGATTAATAACACATGGCTTACAGGAGTTTGTGCCTACGATTTTTGCAGAAAACACCATCACAAAGATTAAAAATATTGTTACCTGCAGTTGAGTTTTCTTTCTCTAGTGTGGGTAGGGGTCTGTTTTGAGGTAGGTCCTACAATGAACATCAAACAAAAGCCAGTGGCTAAACCACAAAATCTAATCAAAATTTGCTGACAATTTAGTTACAGCTTATGGTTTACATGAATTGCTTTTTAAAAATCTGCGCATTCTTGAAAATGGAAAATACAGCAAATTTGTGTAGAAAAATAATGGGTATGGTAACCAACTTACACAAGGTTTGATTGAATTGTAACAACATTTCACCAGTTTTTCTTCATACAAATATATATATACCTGTGGTTTCCGGTGGGGAACCGTCGACTTACTTTTAACTTTAATTACTAAGACCCCTTAATTATTCAATGTTGCAATTCAAAAGTGTGAATTGTCACGTCCCTTTCGAATAAAATGAATTCTTACCAAAACATAAGGATAATAATGAAGAAAATTGTATAACAGATGAAATTATTCAACATGGCGTTAATTTTCATGCAGAAGTTTTTTGTGGATGAAGGCACACTTTCTGAATTATGGATATTGGTAGGAAATGTTATGACAAGTATCTCGCCAGGCACTATTTGAGGCGTGCTAGTGTGATTGCATTCAATAGCTCTCCTGAAATGCCTTTTATTGTAGTGTGATTTAGTGCACACTCAATTTCCAATCAGTTTTAAGGTCTTGGTAGTAAAATACATTCCTACAGCACCCCTTACCAACGCCAGAAGAGGTTTGAAACCCAATGTCTGCAGTTACCGTGCAGAAAGTTTTATTTGATAGAATATGTTTGGAAAATCAAAATCTGACTAGTATAGCCAGCATAGTTAGCTTAGGCTTTCCCAACCGCCCAAATGAGCAAGTGCCATGAAAAATCTATTTATATCACAGAATACATTTTATATTGTACAGGTTTAAAATAAAGTAGATTATAGTGAAAAAGAGTTTAATTTGGAAATTATTTTGTTAAATAATTTGAAATTCAAAGATTTAAGTTCAGACCTATTATTGAAGATCATTGTGTCCCCACTTAGCATTAGTTTTGACAGGTGCTTCTATCCTTACTATCATTGTTCACTATGTGCAATGTTGGTGTCCCAACTTTACAATCCATGCTTCCATCAGTTGCTTTTCTTGGCTCCTGAGTGGGTATTCCAGTCAAACTGGGGATTAGTTTACACTTGATTTTCAGGTTTGTGGGTGCATATGCCTAAGAGACATGCTGCCTAACTTCCATGCAACGAAACAAGATGTGGAAAGTTGCAATTAATCAAATCAATCAAAAATCAAATCAAAAACTTTATTTTCCATCTCACATACAATGACATAACAGATCTTTCTAAAACTACATAACATTCTCACAAAAGTGAGTGATATGGAAGGAGTAAACAAAAGCCATAGGCCAAATTTGGTCACCCCTACTTCTGCCAAGTTACACTTCAAAATTAAAATAGAAAAAAAAAACATAAAAAGGGAACAATTGACAAGCACGAAAACGAAGATGCGCCCCAAAAATCTAAATTCGGTCTTAAGGATACGCCAGCATTATAAATGGTTTAATTTGGCATACTGAATGTATCTTCAAATTAAGGACTCATATATTATTTCCCAGAAATTTGTTTTGATGGTATGTTTAAGCACAATTAAGACTGAGCTAAACTTTGATTATACAGACAAACAAATAAGACAGGCCCTAGTCTTATCAAGCATCAATAACTATTTCTTTGTCTTTCATGCTTGCACCCGCAGAAGCCTCTACTCTTAAAGGGTCCTCAATTGTGTACAATGCACTGCACCCCAAATGTTCAGCTTTTAGGGATGTGTAGGATCTAACCCCGGCCAAAGCAATTAAGAATATCAAGCTGTAGTCTGGGAGAAACTTCAAAGGACCCATAATGTGCTTCAATTATCTGTCAATTAAAGAAAAAGGGGCTGATTGGTTTAATGCATTATTTATAGTGAAGTGATTATGCTATACGTACTGAACGAAGTTATCCCATGCATGATTATAATCCCACCCCAGTTTTAAAATCTGAGATTATAGTAGGTGGATTTAATTCTTGGACAGAATCGAGCATATGCCATTGTAAAGGGGTGTTAGGATAACACACATAGCTACGCCTGCATTGTTCGTCAAGCCTGCGCTCAACCACTGTAGCTGACGGCGTTTGCATGGGGTTGGTCATGTGTGAACTGTCCCGAAAATAAATCCAACTATAGTAGAAAATCCTTAAGGAATCCGTCGTTTTTTTTGCTGGAGCAATAGATAAATCCATTTTTGGACAGTCATTATAATTTTGATAGTATCATGTTGTGATTTAATTTAATTAGCGTCTTATTCTTAAGTTCCGATTTGTAATGATACACAACCTTATTTGACACTTTGAAAATATTTGGAATGAGTTTGTTCTGAAATGCAGACACTTGCATGTTTTATGTTAGGATGAGATCCCTTATAATCCCACCCAAAATGCCCACCCCCTATATTTTCAGAGTGAAGTAGTTGGACTATACTCGGGTCCGTACCGTCATAATATAGTACGACACATCAGCCATCCCAGTGCAGATATGCTGTGATTGGCAAATGAAGTATGATCAACATGGGTGGTAAAATTTTGTCATCCACTACAGATTGCAATCGATAGTTGATACATTCCATCTTGATTGATGAATAACTGGACTCAAATTTGTTCAGTACATTCATGTTCAGTCTGAAAATGCATGAAAGAGTATCATTTAGAAGTTTCAAGTGAAACACAAAATGCATGGATAAAAGGAGCTTGTGTGAAAGTATAGACTTAGTAGAAAATTAGGTAATACCATAGAGATGCTTCTCCTGCGATCATATGCAATCTGTCCTAGCAAAAGTTGCCTACTTAACCATATAGTAATAATGGGTAAAGGTTTCATTTAGAAGTCCCATTGATGCAAAGGAGGTTTATTTTCATACAGAACTGTGTGTGAGGTTGTGCAATGTGCTGTAGAGTGTGAGATTCTATTCAAAAAGTTCAATTTGCATACTTGGGGGACTTCAAGTAAAACCCCGACTTAATATGTGTGTTTAATAACTTGTTTGCATGCTGAGTTGTGCCTATATACACATTAATTTTTCCATCCAGTGATAATTGGTTAAATGTGTAAAAGAAAAAAAATAACAGTGATATTTTCAATGTTTTCCATTGTAAGAATTCTATTACAGCTAATAATTGCACTTAAATAATTACATTGTTGTCAGCATGATTTGCGGCACTTAAGTTCAGATGAGCCTTGTGGTGTATGTGTACATTTATGCACGTTAACGGTCAAATTTTAACACCAAATGTTAAATCTACCAAAATTTAAGCTATTTGTATGTTATGGGTGTTCCGTGTAAAAAAAACCTTTTCTCTTTTTGGGGTTTTTTTGTCTATTTTAATATTATTTCGATTTTTATTTGATTTCTCTTATGACACTATGATACTGTTTGTGGTTCCAGCAGTAATGCAGTTTCAGGTAGACACTTCATTGATGAAAATTTTTCCAATTTCGAATGTATCTGAGGAAAAGATACAAATTGGTCGCATGATTTAATTCCATCATCAATAATTTAAATTCCCTTCTAATCTATATGACACATAATATGTATTTGGTAATTCATTGTGAATGTAGACAGGTATTTATTTAACTCTGTACAAAGTACAGACAATTTTGAAATTTTACCTATTTCCAAAAAGTCTGGGTCAAACACAGTGCTGACATTACTTCGTCTTGCAACACCTGATACACCTGCCACAACATTCACTGTTTTAATTTTCCATTTTTTTGGTTAAGGGGATTCCATTCCAGTGTCTAGTTTCATTTTCCATGCTTTAACTAACAATTTTTGTCATGATTTTCACACCTTTCTAGTTATTAATTTGATTCAGCTCTTGAATTGATATGCTTTTGATAGTTCCACCTGCTTTTTTTTTGGCCTGCTTTGTTGAATAATAGTTTATATGTTGCATCAAACTTAAAGGTAAACATCCGGTTGATGTCATCTGGATTATACATTGCTGCTTTGCGTATTGATCACTGCACAGTTGAATTAGGCAACACAGCTATACATCTTTTATTCTCTATCTAATATTGGTGTCACTATTGAATGGAACAGTCCAATATTTTGAGTAGTGGATGCCGTGTCATATGTGTGTGACCATTGACTTAATTTGTTCTTGCCTCAGGTCCGTGGTCCTTTTGACCAAATTTGGTGGTCATAAGGGCATTCTACGCCTTACGTCTAGAATGACCTTTGACCTTTGGGTTGCTCTGAAACCCTGATATCTCTTTGCAGAATTATTACCTTGTTGTATGATGCACCTAAAAATATCATGAAAATGCCAAGCCATAGTTTTTTTCCTTTACGTAATTAAGCATCTGGATCTGAACCTTAATTTGACTCGCCATTCTCTGATCTCCGTTTTATTGCTACCACCAAAGAAGGCAGGATGGCTTCCCTGTTTCACTATGTAGTTCGTATAACTCTGTTCACTGCTGTGGTGAAAGTGAAATGAACTTTTAATCCAGTAATACAAGTGCAGTAATGCTGTTAATTTGAAATTTAAAATTTAATCCATAGTATTGCGAAATGAGCGGCAAAGTGTAGGAATACCCATATTTAGGGATTTTTGCATTTCAAGTAAACTTTAGTTTTCTTTATTGGTTTGCAATTGAAACCTGCAGACTAGGTTAGCCAGCAGCATTCAAATAGATTCCAACTTAAAAAAAAATAAATTTTCTTAACACATTCTGAGAAGCATTTTTTTAATATCTTTAATTTGTATGGCATGCCTAACTTTGGTGACTGCCAATATAAACCTGCAAATTCATTATCAAGAGTCCCATGCTTGGTCTGAAGATCTCTTTAATATTACCTTGCTAAAATTGATCAGGTCCAGTTAAGATAATTGTGAAAAAGGAACCAAACTAAACTGCTATTCTTTATCTGTTCTTTCACTAAAAAAAATGTTTCCCTGTGTTGATAGTTTGGAGTAACTCATGATCTTTATCCTTTATCGCCAATATGTTAATGAAGGGGGGGGGGGTGGGTGTAAACTGTTACACTCATCACTACAAAAATGAAACCAGACGTTCACAATACAGCAATCCTTCAATTGTTGTGGAACTCACAAAGATCAAATCATACCACTTTGAAAGCCAATAAATATGGAAAAGGGTTTCCAATATTGGTACAAAAACCCAGCTGTGCCAACTTGGAATTGAAAAAACAGGGGGTAGATATTTTTTTATGAGAGGGTTTGAAATCTTATCGGTCAGCTAGAAAATTTTAGGCGTGTAGTCATCAGAATCATGAAAAATACTGGGCAATGGAATTGAACAAAACCAACAAACAGATTTTGTGTTTGTGATCCATTCTTTTTGCGACTAGATCTTCTCTATTCATGTTGAACTTGCTTGTAGATAGAGGGATCCAAAGCGAAATTTCATTATGTGCCTGTATCAAGTTTGTTCCATCAAATGTCAAATAGATCTGTATGTAAGTTAAAGATTTCATGATCTGCTTGCAAAAAGTCATGTTATGGCAAGTGTGGTAGTATGAAATTTCAGCAAGTTCCCTCTTGCAGTAATTGATATTAATTGATTACATTGGTATTAGAATATTCATGATTCTAACAAAATTCACCTTTTGCAGTTTTTCTTTTTGTGAAATTACAGTCTACATGTAGGAGCCACAACTCAATTTTTCACCTTTCTTTGATCATGCACGCTGTTTATAAGTTAGGTTATATTTGATTTTCAGTTTGGGCATTCTTATTATTTTAATAGGATTGAGAATGAAATATTAGTGGATTGTTAAGAAATATCATAACAAAATAGCTGCCTTTTTGTACTTAGCTACTTATGGGTTCACAGCAAACATCACACTGCTTTGCCTGAATTTCACCCAAAAATATAATTCACCTCTGAAGGATTTAAGAAAAAATCTTTACTGGAGATGCTTTCTCAAGGAACGTTTCTATAGACCAGTTAACAGCAATGTTTGTAAAAACATGTTAGGGCCTGGTATCTTGAAATAGGTCGGCAGGACTGTTACACACTGGGCACTTGTATCTGTTAGATGTTTTAATACATGGGCCATAACGATTCGCAGGAATGGATTCGCAGGCAACAAAAGAAGTGACGTAGGATGTTAACTGTCTATAGATGTGAATATTGAGAAGTGCTGAAAGTAGGCAAAGGCCAAAAACGTGCCTTTAAGCACACTTGACATTTCTTAATTGGACTCAATATACTTTATGAAGCATTTCCTTAAAGATCCTGCACAAAAGTAACAAGAACAATTATCATTAGCTGTTTTTGTGGTAAAAGGTGAACTCATATGCCTAAATAATCAAGTCATGACAGTGCCCAATTGGCAAAATGAGCCAAATTGCACATAGGATTTTAACGCTTAAAGCAATATCAGCACTTTATTTTGCATGACCTCCAATTTTTCTCAAAATTTTGAGATGATACTTTACTTTATGTTTGCAAATCAGGAATGGTTATTAGAGGTTCAATGAATATTTGATCCAGATAATTCAGCGGCTGTTGAAATTTTCTTCCAAATATGATAGAGCTAGGAAAAATAGCATATGTATATGTCTATGCTCATTCATTAGTTTGTTCCGTTGGTTCAAGCAAATCAATTAATTAGAGGTAATTTTTGCGAGATGGCATTCACAATGGCCGGACAGAAAATTGCTCCTTCATTATTTGTTCCGTTGTTCAAGCAAATCAATTCTTAGAGGTCATTTTCGTATGATGACACTATGTTCACAATGGACGGACAGAAAATTGCGTTTCCAGCTCTGCCGTTTAAGTACAATCGGGGATCCCCATCTAATTAAAAAAAATTGCTGCTTTAATGACAAAATTCACATTTGACATACGTTCGCAGCATATTTTACAATACAATTCCCAAACCACTGCAAAAAATCTCAATTTTGAAAATTGGGAACTCTCCTTCAAAAATGTGCTGTACCTGCTTTATAAAAATTAATACAAGCATTCTAATGTGTGGGCATATGTTCTAAGGGTAAACTGTGTGATCCAAGTTGGTACATGTACCTTAAAAGGAAACTTACCTGAAAGGTACGATTAGGCAGCAGCTTTTGGTTAACGATTACTGGCCATACCTAATGATTTGTTCAAACCTGTTGCACGCTCAAAGAAAGCATTCCATTTGGAGACATCCAATTTGTCTTCCTTCAAATACATGTTTGTTTAAAAACCCAGAATATTAATTCTCATGTGGCACTGAACTCTTGTCAATCCTGTCTCTGACCCAGTCTTCAATAACAGTTGGTTATAAGTAACATCAACCAATGTGACAATATTGTAGGTTATATTGTAGTAATGCAATAGGGCATGATAGAGGGAAGGATACTGGATAACCATAACATCAGGTTCGATTTGTTTTCACTTCCGTATGTATGACATGCAAAAAAGTATAAATCGGTGTATTAAAGGGGGAAATTTACCAGTACTTCGGAATTTTTTTTGTGTTCACCTTTTTGCGATTTTCGACCCTGGATTATCTTGGTAACAATTGACATATACTTCCAATTTTATCCCCATTACACTGGCTCTAGTTCATGTCATCTAATACTTCGTATGGAATAGCTATTTAGTGTGGTGGGTATCCAAACAGAAGCCGTTGACATCTACTAGAGAGTTCATTGTGATCTTGCAATAACAGAGCGTGGGAATATTAAAACATTTCAGAACATGTTGGCTATTGTCTGCCCAGTGGAACAATGAACTAACTTGTTCTGCTATGAGAACACAACATTCTCCACCAAGATTACCACAGTATAATAGGCACAGTTCCGTAACCTGACCAATCAGACAACAGCTTTTTTCTGACACACTTAGTGAAATTTGGAAACCCTTCATGTAATAAGTGACATGTTTATACGTTAAGGTTACCAAACTCATAATTGTGTCAGAAAAAGGGTCAGATTGGTCAGGTTAAGTAACTCACTGACTCCAATCTACCACCAAATGCCAGTGCACATATTACAATGTTTGCGCCTGTTTCTTTTCTGAGTACATTGTAAATCTTCATTTCATGTTGCAATTGGAATGTGTTTTCTGTTTGTCCAAGTACTTTCCCTACCCATGAAAAAGTTCATGCAAACACTTCATCAATTTGATGCCACAGAACAATATCTGATGTACCAAAATGGCTTATACACTTCTTTGGCAGATTGCAAGGTTGGTACATAAAGGTATTGTGTGACATTGTTATTATAACCAAACTTTTTTTGTTATTTTGTGAGATAGTCAATATTTTTTTTGTGCCTTTTGGCTTGCCGTTTTGCAGTGAGCAGAGAGAATTAAAGAAGAAGTACGCACAGAAGAAATAGAAACATGACAAGCTAACCTTGGTTGTCTGCTGTAGAATGCTTTCTTGTTGTGACTTTGTGCATCATATAGCTAACATTAATACTTAACACTTTAGTTTTTTTTTTTTTTTTTTATTTGAAATAATTACCAACTCATTATTGATTCAGTTTCCACAACCAGAAATTGGGCGATTGTGCTGGCCATTGTCCGCAATCGCCTCTCATTGCGTCAGTGTTCCCACCAAAAATTTGCCAAGGCACTCAATCGTTGGCATATAGCATCTGTTCTAAGGTGCATAAGTGCTTTCAATTTCAAGTGGCCTAATTTTCCTAACAACCAAAGAAAAGCAAGTTATAATAAAGTAAAAATGGCACTTTTTTAGAGCGCCCTCATTTTCAAATTTTTTTGAGATTTTTGCATGTGTTGGTAATTGTCTTGAACTATACACAGTGGCTAAAATGCTATTTGTTCATAAAAGAAGCGTTTTGTAATAAGAACTCGGTATCCCCGATTGTAATTAACGGCTTAGCAGGAAGGGCCAAATGTATGTCCATCCATGATGAAATAGTGCCACCTCAGGAAAATTACCTCTAACTTGACCTGCCTGAACCGACGAACAACTAATCATGAAGCGTAGACACGTATATGGTGCAATTTCCCGGCTAGGTTCATATTGTAAAGACATTTTTCATCAGCCGTTAATTATCGAGAGTCTCCGATATTAATTATCTAATTACAAAATTCCTTCTTGGGGAACGAATTTCAAGCTAACCATTTTTTCCACAGGTTATCGTTTACTATGCCAATGACGCAATGGCAACTGC
The DNA here is from genome assembly GCA_023653785.1 of Ophioderma brevispina. Lineage (NCBI taxonomy): Eukaryota > Metazoa > Echinodermata > Ophiuroidea > Amphilepidida > Ophiodermatidae > Ophioderma > Ophioderma brevispina. The sequence continues at coordinate 4,145 of JAMKCH010009819.1, read as the reverse complement.
AAAAATCTCAAATATTTGGAAATTGGGGATGCTCTTCAAAAAAGTTTATTATTGGTGCTGTGCATCGATGATTAAAGGTGCTTTGTTCGATTTTTGTCTATCGTGTTTCTACTCGATATGAGCCTGACCTTTGTATATACTGACCATCAAGTACCCGTGGAAACAAACTTGCGTTTTTGATGCTATATGCGAAAATGGATAGTGCAACGCCCTATTCACTACCTTGTGTCTAATATTGATTGTTAACCACTAATGTTGTTTTTTATTATTATCTGTATTTTTTTTATTTTTTTTATTTTTTTTACATTATTTGTAACAACAATGGGAAAAATACTGCCTTTCATCTTCAGAGCAAAATTGACACTACTTCCGGTTAATCAGAGGGTCCACAGACGATCGGTACAATCACCTGTAATGGGCCATTCGGTCACGTTTGTGACCAAAACTCGGTGATTTTTTACTTTCCCCCAATGTTGTTTGTCAACGTAACCAATCGTTATTACTTTTTACATTATTAATAACCTTTAGTAGTCCAACCTAACCAAAAATAATGTTTCCACTTTTAGTGACTGTTTTTTGTCCATGGTAGCCCTCCAAGTTTGTCACGTGTGTGACCTACTGATGGCCACAAACTGGACTGAACTTTATTTGCCCCCCATGACGAAATAACAATCAAGTGAAAGTGATAACATTATTTTTGGTTAGGTTTAGACTAAGGTAATTAAAAATGTAAAAGATAACAGATTTGGGGTTACGTTGACAAAGCAGCATTGGGTTGAAAGTACAAAAACACCGTTTTTTGTCACAAACTGACCTAAGAATGGCCCAAATGCATAAAATCTTAAGACAATTAACTGTGGACTCCCATATATCCCAGCAGTGTGTTTAGTGACCCCTCATACAAACCTCATGTCTCTATAAAAAGCATTTGTAAAGCACTGAAGTACATAAGGACCACTTAGTGATCCATAGGCTTGCTGCCGACTTAGCTCAAGTCCAGATTTTTATTTTCATCCTTGCACTGTTGGCCATAGTGTTTGTTGCCTAATAACAATGTGTGCATATCATACTCTTTGCAAAATCGCTAATTTTAGCATATTGGATACCGGTGCAAATATGCCCGGTTCAAAATACACAATTGCATAAGCTAGGAAATTTTTTATCATAAAAGGTGTATAAATTACACATAAAAAAAAGACGAAGAACACTGCTTTCCAAGGAGGCCCTGATAGCAATACAATTGGTTAACAATACAATTTGTTTAATAACCACAGGGAAGTAGTTCAATTTGATTAAAGGCTGACTCGGAGATTTTGAAATATAATTTTTTTTGTAGTTAATTAAAGATCATCTAGAACTAAAGAGCGTCCTCTTAAAATGCTTAATTCCCAAGGTAGAGATGAATCGGACTTTCCGTTTCATGCAGTAAACATTATACACAGTATAACAGTGCTAAGATACCGTGTATAACAAAATTTCCTGATCCGGATTTATAAACAAAGCTTGGTGATTTTCTATATGACGACTTCGATTTGAGCTAACGTATTTCACAGTTATTTCACACAGTGATTAGTATTGGACAATCATTATGTTATTTACAAAAAACTCGATTTGTTTGAAAATTGGAGTGCGCCCTCATCGGGAAATCTCTAATTCAGCCTTTAATATTGATATTTTCTTGCATAATATGGACTCATGAGCACCAGACTCCCCTGTCCCAAAGTTGCTCACTGCGCAATTATACGCTGCCATCAGGAAATCGTCCCAATCATTTTGCTTCACCTAGGTGGCAAGTGCAAATCCCTATCAGCACTTGGATTATAACATAGACCCATAACAACTCCCCAATGTCACTATGGGGGTGAACGAGGCAATTGAAATTTAGTATCTTGCCCAGGAACACAAGCATGTTTGACGGCAGCAGGGCTATTTGGTCAGAATTTCAGGAATTGAGCTCTCGACTCATGAGATAGCAGAGGTTGACCTCTGAAGACTGCTGTGTCACCTTTGGCCCCCATTTGTTTTCCAATCTATAAAACCACCTTCTGCAATAGGTGTTGTAGCCACTAAAACTTGATTTCATTTGTTCAAGCAAGATTAGGCAGATATCACTCACTTGAGCCAACGTTTCAGATGATATAAAAATCTCACCTTTTTTTAGTAAGTCACCGGGACAGGGTGTAGTAACGAAATTTTAGTAAATTATGATGATCATTTTGGTGTTCATGTCATAGAAATTAACAAGCTCACATATATGAAGCACAAATACAATATACTTAGCCCATGGTTCAGATGATAGCAACCTCAACTTTTTTTTAAATAACCCCTGGAATAAGACTGTACCACAAAATGTTTAAAGCTCCTCACAAAGTAACTTGGCCATTAAAAATGAATTATAAAAATATGAATTAAAAAGTGCAATTCCATTATATGCTAATTTTGACACCTTATTTATTACTATTGCCATCCTGTATAATTTTGAAGGTGACAAGCCCCAATTTTCGCACTAATTTGCTTTGGGATCATGACAATAAAAGTGGTTCAAAACGCCGATCAACACAATTTAGTGGGAAAATTAAAATGGTTCTGTCAACTTGAAACTTAAGATCACAGTATTCGGCTCAGTTTTTGTTACAAATGAGCGTTGTTATCGGTAAGGAATGATCTTTTTTTCCTGGATTATCAAATATCAATGCAATTAAGGTGCAGTCCTTTTAAATCTTGGGGTTACTTTTTGGCGAGGTCTTTTTTTGGGGGGGGGTGGGCCGCCAGCTATAGCTGTCAGGACCACTTAGCAATCCTTTTTGCGTGTGGATGTGGGATGTGTGTGTGGAATGTATGTGTGTGTCACAAATTGTTAAGTTTTTTTTAATTGAACCTCAATTGAAAAGTTTACTTCAATTGAACTTCTGTCATAGGTGCACAATGGAATCCCTCATATGATGATCAGGTCAAAGGTCATGTTGAAACGTCAAGGTCATGTTGAGGTCAAGTTGAAAAATGGGCTTAAAATGTAAAAGTGATCTAAATTGAACTTGAATTTCATTGGAACCAAACTTTGTCATAGGTGCACCATGCATCCCTCATATGTTTGAGATCCAAAGGTCACGTGCCGGGTCAAAGGTAATGGGGGCGGCCCACGCTTATATTCTTTGAATGTATTGAGTGTGAATGCCAAGAACCGGCGAAATTCTAGTTAAACAATAATAGTACTTGGTTTTAAGAGGCCTTATTGAAAAAAAAAGTGGGATTTTTGCACAGTTAATTGGTAATTGTCTATTAAACTATACCTGGAATGGTAAAGCTCAAAATTCTCTTTTGATCACAAAAAGAATTTTGTAATTATAATCGCACATCTGTTAGCTGTTCTGTCGGTTCAACTCAAATCAAGTGGTCATTTTCCATGAGATGGCGCTATTTCATAATGAACAGAAAGTTGGCTTTTTCCAGTGCTGCTATGAATTGGAAGCGGGCATCCCCCCCGATTCTAATTACAAATGACAAATACAACAATTGAGAATTGCCATTCACAGGTGAAATGTACATAGACAATTATCAACACAACGGCAACTGATTAATGTTGAAAATTAGGGCGGTTGCTTTGAAATGTTTTTTTGCTGCTCCAATAAGTTGAGAAATGGATTTCAAGCAATTTGTCTGCAAATTTTAATGGGATGGTTTGGGAATTGAAAGTTTTTCAAATAAAAATTTACCATAGCAGCCGCATTTGTGTCGCACACACCCTTTTTGTTGTCGCTGCCTTATTGTGTCAGCCTGCCGTAAGGCAGGCAGGAAGACACAGGACACTTTGTCCACGTAGTCTGTTGTTGTGTTGAAAAAGGTTAACAATTTTCCCTGTAATATCCACATACTTTGATGGATTTTAAACCAAAGCTTGCATCACAGGTTGCAACATGAGATCCCAAAGGCACCAAGGTAAAGGTTCATGTTCAGTCAAGTTGTAAGATTAGCGAAAATGTAAATTGACCTAAATTGAAAGTTGAAGTTCAATTGGACCACTTGAATCATAGGTGCAACATTGGGTCCTCATTTGTTAATGAGGTCAGAGTTCTATGCCACGGTCAAATGAGCCAATCTTACACACTGCGACGCAGGCGGCGACACATGCGTCCCGCGGACCGATG
>JAMKCH010009818.1:0-29537 GCA_023653785.1 Ophioderma brevispina | reverse complement strand
ACACGAGTGTGCATCTCCTGTCCAAGTAATTATTAATCCCACTTTAGAAATAATACTAGGTATTCTGTCGGTCGCAGTTGTTGTTGAATTTGGCACACACACACTCTCTGTGACTGGCGTGAAAACGTATTATGGACCGTCTATGGAGTGCTGAAAGTTTCTCTATATGTAATCAATTTTTTATCTGATATCTAGATATTTTTTGAGATACAGCAGCAGGGTATAATTTTTGATAGATGTACAAAGAAGTCATTTCAGGAGTAATTTTGCTGCAAAGAGCGATTTTGTGACTTCATCATCACTCTAAAGGGGATCTTCCCTCCGGGAGTAACTTGGAAGAGCCGGAATTGACCAATCAGGTGGCAGAATTCCAATTTGTGACATCAGAGCGACCGACAGAATTCTAGTCTAGATATAAGGAAATCAAATCACCATTTTTCTATATTTATAAGAACCCCCCCCCCCCAAAATTTTTAGTAGCCTATTAATATATAAGAAATCTTGAGTGTCTAATAGACTTAAATAGTAATATGAAATTACTATGAGTATGACACAATATTTGGGTACCTCAATGAGTCAATCTCTCGACTCTCATTAACAAGTGTAAACACCTTTATTCTTTAACTTTAAATTCAATCCTGTTTCCTCCGTTACGGCAAACAAACAATTTGTTATGGCTTTTTTAACCCAGTATTATCATGATTATATTCCCATTCAAATTTGGCCCAGTATTGCAACGACACTGAAAGGACAGCAGTCATGGCATGCCGTGCATATTGCATTGGCATTGCATGATCTTATGATCATGATGGGTCTCCAAATCAAATTACGCACGAGGAATGAGCCCTTTCAACGGTCACATTTGCAAGTAGTTCTTCTCGTCAGGATGGAGCGTGGACTTTTATTCCACCGCTATATGTGACTTCCTTGTCATCATTCTTCTAAGCGGACAGTATATTGTGAAAACACCTGCTTGCTCTTGCTGTAGAAAAAAAAACAGTCAGTTGGGTCTAACAACAACATCGTACATACATTTGTGTTAAACCATGAAGTGACGTGCAACAGCCAGCTTTATCATGTATTCCTACGCCAAATAATAATGCAAATATTCTTCCACAGTTAATGTATTTTTTTTTTTTTTTTTTTTAAACTTCTACATACTTTCGGTTGAATGAGTTTCTTAAAATCAAAGATTGCATAACTGTGAGTCGCTGAATACCATACTTCGATAATATAGCTATAATGAGAAATACGTGTAAAAAACTATTTTTCATTGTCCGACCAGTTTCGGTGGAGAGGACCTTTTTCTTAGCTGTGGTGAACCTCTCTATTCCCGGAAGTCAAATTTGTCGTCTGCTATCCACAGCTGAGTGAGACCAGGGCTTCCTAATAAACGGGATAGACACTCGATCAACGAAGTTGATGCATACCGCACACTGATTGCAAGAAATCCGTTACTATCGTGACCACCACCGTCGTACTTGGCGCTGTTCCGCTACGTATTCCCGATAAACGTCATACTGCATAAATCCTCATTTACTATCGTCCATGGTGCGCTATACTATTGCAATAAATTAATCCTTAAAGAAAGCTAAAAATTTTATTTTTATACATGTTGAAAGTTTTTTTTTTCTAACTGGTATTAAAGAAGGGCCATTCAAAATTTAGGTTGGATTTTTCCTTTTATTGTACGAATTTCACGTCATATAGGCCCTATATTATCATTTACCTCTCCGTTTAGTGGTATTAATAATTTTTCAACCGGCGATGATTAAACATTTTGGGCTTTTTCTTTTCCAGATTCATCTCACTGCAGTTACTATCCCTCAACGTCGATGGGCATTTGTCCAACATTGTCACGCTCCCACTGCCTGGTGAGACTCATCAAATGCCTGGCTAACGAGCTTGTCATACTCCGACACTCGTTGTTCTTAGCCCTGACAATCACATCCCCATGCCTGGCACTGGTGAATTTTCATCTCCTTATGACACTGATTTGCAGTGAACTGTGGATTGTGAAGATCAGGCTGACAACTTTTCGTAAGGCTTGCTAGTATATCATATTGAAATGCCCTAGCCTCTGTTGTCCTTCCTTTCCCCCTTTCCAGGTTCACTTTTAACTTTTTTAAAAAAATAATTCTTGACGTTAATACAAGTAAATTGACTTTTGTTCGACGCAATTGCGTCGCCACTGCCCTTGACCTGAACCTGCTGTTTGTTGACATCTGTGACGTGACTGACTGTATGGTTTCGCACAGGGCCCGCATTCTGACTATGTGATTTGATCGTTTTTATCTCTGTTGTATTCCAAATTATTTCATGTACCAAATTCTACCGAGCGCTAATTGCGAGTAATTTGTCCTTTAATTCTCTTTTCTATGATTGTTGATATGCGATCTCTCTTTGTGGTATGCTTAGCGCAGGCGGTGGAGACGCGTCGATACAATTCTGGAGACGAGAAGTTTCGTCGCCCTCTGCGGCGACGTCCCCCATTGGCTGATGTCGTTGTTGTTTGTGAGGGCGGGGGGGGGGCTTCAACTTTACGCGTGTCGACGCAGCAGCAGCCGATGCCACTTTTGTTTCGGAGCTTGTCCAGTCCACACGTTTATTTTTCCGTGCGTTACCCCCGTGACCATTTATATTTGGTTTAGTGACTAGACGTTTCATGTTTTAGCGGCAGTGCTTGATCGTTAGGTTTTTGATGTCTCAAATATATGTCTATTATTGTTGTGAATTCAGTTCATTGTCTTTTTGCTCCATTTTAATATGTGTTTTGGTTTCTTTTATGAGTATCTCAACGTCGGATCCGTATCCTAGCACCCCTCAATATAAATCATTACACTGGTGAGGCAGCGGTGCGGTTTCGAAGATAAGTCCGAAATCGTTATGAACCTGCCCGGAGCTACTGGAGGTCTAGATACGGATCAAACTTTGAGTGATTTTTGCATCAAAAGCAAGTACGACTCGAGGAAATAAAGAGTCGCAATAGCGTTCCGTACACGAGCGACAAAATCGCTTGTAGCAGTAGGCCAAAACCTACAGGAACGAGTTATCTTGCGTGTGCTTAGAGTCTACTAGACCAAACAAATGGATACTGATCACACCGTACTCAGTATAATGGGTTTGCAAACCCGATCGAAAGTCCCGCAGGGCCCGTACAGAACACGTACGAGTATCCCAATTGCCCAATTATGGGTGTGTAACACGGGTAAACCGTTGATAAAACCTTCTACAGAGGACGGTGCAACCACACCTTTGCCAATTATCTGGCGCTGTTTGATCTGATCAGCGAACTGAATAATTGGCAACAATGCTAAGGCTATGTACCTGGCCTGTACTTAAGGGGTGCTGCACAAGGTACTTAGTGATCTTTGACGAATGTCCGAGACGCTACTACCCAGCGTTAGTAACCGCACTAGAAAGACGGTTTTTGCTCATAAAATAAAACTGAGGCTTGAACGAACCCCCCTCTCCTGAAAACAGGAACGAGAAAGAAGAATGAAATTTTGCACATTGGCGTCCATTTGCGTCGCCTGGCTAAGTATGCGTACCAGATTGCACCACTAAATGTGCAGACAGCTTAGCCAATGATCATTCTTGGATGCTCTGAATGACACAGTACCATTATATGGAAAATTTTCCAAGCAAGGCCCAAATCTCTTGACGACGCACTGGAATGGCACAGTGAGTGGGTGCTTTTCAAAAGCTGAAAACCAGAGATCTGGATTTTAATCGTGTTCGAGCATTTGTAACGGTGGAACCAGCCCTCCAAATAAAACAGATGACCTGTTGGCTACCCTGTTGAATGGTGCAAAAACTGCCCACTAAGAGTGATCAACCAACTCAGGGACTGCCGCCTCGTGGTAATAACGGTGAGTATGGATCCCGATACAACAATCCACGCAAATGCTTCAAATGTGGGAAAGTAGGTAACATACAGAAGTATTGTAAAAGCCAAGCTGTGTCCCAAAGTGGTAACGAAACTAGCACAACAACTGAAACATTCGGGAAACCCGTAAAAACCGGTCTCGAGGGTCGGTATCGGTATACGCAGACAAGATGTAAAAATAGATATGTGTGATGAAAGAGGCCCACGCTGAATTTGAAAGGGCGCATTAGTGTTTGTAATAATTTGGCATATTTTTTTTGTTCATGCCAGTTGTAAATAATGTTAGGTTAAAACTATGTAGATTCGTGAAGTCGCCCGACAATTTTGAGTAGCAAGTGTTTAATCAAATGTGCTCAAGTTCCAAACCTTGCTAAAAGACCGGCTCAGGTTTAAAGTATCCAATGGCCACCCCTCTTCCTAATGTAGGATTGGCAATTTTCATTAGACATTGGTGCTTTCGAAGTCAGAACACATCCTATATTTGCTGACTATAGATGAAGTGAAGGCTTGGTTAGGATATGACTTCGTACACAAATACAATGTGATATCAACTTGTAATTTGAATAGTTAATAGTTCATAATCCACACGGCCTGACACGAACCTACTGAAGACCCAAATTAATGCTGAACAAATTTGTCACCGTTTGGCAGTGGGAGAGACGACAGTCATCCCTCCCAACGTGAAAAACTGCTGTCGGGAAAACTGTTAACGAAACCAGATAATGGTACTGAAATGGGTTACTAGAGCCCAGAGAAGCGTTTGTAAAAAAACCTCTGTTCTTGATTGCCAGTAAACACTCATAACCCACAGAGTGAAATAATTCTATCAGGTGCTAATCCAACAGTCAAACCCATCAAAATTCATAGCTACATAGCAGCCACTTGTATGATGTATTGAATTGGTTCGAAAACAATTTTGACACCAAATGCTAACCACGTGACTGATCTTGAGACCGAGACGAAGACGGGAGAAACTTGCGTCCCCGAGCATCTAACGGATCCGCTGGCGACGCAGTTGTCCGAGTCTTGATTCGACGGCAATCCGAAGAAGTTTCGCGCCTCTCTATGAGTATGTCCGAATGCGGTTTCAAAATCACCCGATAATGGGTTAACAAATCTAGTAGAGCACAAAATAAATCTCAGTGATGACAACCCCCCATAAAACAAACCTTGAGACGAAAACCGTACCTGCGGGATGAAGAGAGGCGGCCATGTGTAAGACTTCTGAAAAGAGGTCGATAGAACCCTCAGAAAAGGTCCTGGTCGGTCTCCCACAGTTTTTGGTAAAAGAACAATGGGGTCCGCCGCGCTTTTGCGTCGACTTCAGGCGAGTTAATGAGCGTAGAATCACAGACCATACCCTTTAACCCCTTATTTGGCGACGCACCTTTGACCCTTAGAAGGGGCTAAGTGGTTCAGCACTCTAGACCGAGCTAGTGGCTACTGGCAAGTGCCAATGGCCGAGTCCACCAAACATTACCGCTTTTGTTTCAGAAACTGGACACTGGCAGTGCGATTCTCCATTTGGGTTCAATCAACGCCCCGGCTTGTTTTTGAAAGATTAATGGAGGAACCTTATCTGGTCCTACAGTGGAAAACTTGTCTGTTATACCTAGATGACGTAATTAGTCACGCTACTACATTTGACCGCCATAATAGACTGAACGAATTTTCGCTCGGATTGCGGAAATGCCAATCTCCAATTAGCCCAGATAAAGGTCCGTCTCTTGTTCAGAAAGTGTGACTTATCTGGGTCATGTCGTATCCGAAGAAGGCATAGTTACCGATTCGCCAAAAATGGAAGCAGTCCAAAACGGCCACACCTGCCCAATCTCACAGAAGTGCGTTCATATTCTGGTTTCACGTCTACTACAGACGGTTTGTAAAATCTACGCAGATATAGCTAAACCTCTGTATGTACTGACTGTAAAGAACCCAGGCACCCCATTTTTCAGTGGACCCAAAATTGCAATGAAGCCTTTGCAAGCTAAAAAACGCACTTATTACAGTCACCCTGTTCTCGCCTATCCTGGTAGAGACGACAATATATTTCTTGACTGCGACTCATCAACACCGGCATAGGGGCAAGTGTTGTCCGTCACCAAGATGATGGTTACTAGAGCGCCCCATCGCTTATTTAGTAAGCCACTCTCCATCCAAGTCTGAAAGGCGATACTGCGTAACACGCAGAGAATTACTTGCCATAGTCGCCAAAGTGGTTAAAAATACCATCATTATTTGTACTGCAGACCTTTATCAAAGAACCTGATCACGGGCATTAAGATGGCTGACTAATTTCAAAAACCCAGAGGGCCAAACGGCTCGTTGGATAGAAATTCTGGGAACCTACGATTATGAAATACGACGTCATCGCCCTGGCCGCTACCATCAAAACGCCGACGGACTCAGTCGCATACCATGTTCTGCTTGCAAGCCGTGCGAAAACAATAGAGTTGAAAAACGATGAAGTCCGCCCATATATGTTAGGAGAAAACTGGTAGTGCCCGAATTATGTGATGATCATTCACAGGTGCTAGTTGGAATATAACCTTGTCATAGGTGACAAAACTTTATCCGTAACTGCACCGTCTGTGGTTGCTGCCATTACGGAGGACAATGAGGGTCCAGAGTGTGCCTACCGGACTAACAGTGAAAAGTCATACTGAAAGCCAAAGTATCAGTGATGACGAAGATAACACATCCGACGAACAATCTTGGATGTTACCAGTGACAACCGCCGCGTTTGAGGGAAAAGCAAAATGAAGACCCTGACCTCAAACAAGATAATTTCCTGGAAAGAACTGGAAATGAAAGACCAAAGTGGCAACAATTCTTTTCTCATTTAAGTCCGCCTAAAGACCCTACTGGTCTCATTGGTATCATTTACTACCGTGTGAACGGGGAGTCCCCTTGTACAAACGATGGTTAATCGACTGGGGTGATAAATTGGTTCTGGAAATGGGTTAGTTCCAAAACAGAATGCTTTCGGTTGTTTCACTTTTTGCATAAACCTCGCACAGCAGGCACCTATGCGAAAAGAAAACCATTGACATAGTTGGTGAAAGGTATTGGTGGGTGAGCTGGCGTCATTTTGTCACTACGAGTTGCAAGAAATGCGACTTATGTGCCGCCAAAAAGCCACCAAGGAGAACTCCGAGAGCCCCAATGCAACCAACAATGTCGGAGCAACGCACTGAACCAATGGAATTGATGTAATTGGTTCCTCTACCTGACAGTGACAGGGGAAATAAGTACATTCTGGTTCTCGCGGCGACCCATTTCCAAAGTGGATGGAGCCCCTACCCATGCCAAATCGGAGCAAAGACCGTTGCTAATGTGCTAGCAGAGGAATTCATCGTCGCACGGCTCCCCAGAATTATTCTTCAGATCAAGGCCTGAATTTTGAAGCGCACTATTCCTGATTAGCGTCGTATTAGATTAGAAAAGTCCGCTCTTCCGGCCCTGCAAATCCTCAAACCAACGGGATGATCGAAAGGCAAAATAAGTAATTCAAGCAATGCGGTCCATGTTTGTTTTCAAAGACAGAGAGATTGGGACTCCATCTCCCATATATGATGATGGCCTATCGCAGCGCCACTCACGAATCTCTTCAATTTCTTTCCCAAAGGAAATGATTCTGTGGGAGGAATTCGACGTGCCGATCGACATAGTCCTAGGAAAACCCCCAATGAAAGTAGTTCACATCTATACCGATATATACAAAGACCATCCAAGAAAGATGAGTTAATTCACCGGTATGCCCGGGAGAATTGACCATGGCTAGTCAAAAACAAAAGAAATATTACGATCATCGTTGCGATGACAGACAACTTTTTGAACGTGGAGACGCCAGTATGGCTCCATAACCCACAGAGTAAAAGGGCGTCTGCCCTAAACTAAGGCTTACAGTGGGAATAGACCTACCGGTAATCGAATATTATGTGGACGTCGTGTTTCACAATTTTCAGCGAAGCGCAGAAATTGCGCCGAAGTTGTCCATGCAAATAGATTTGAAAATATCTGGGTGACGAACCTCCAAAATCTTGGTTGGTCGCTCCCGCTCTCCGTGAACGAAAACGTGATGAGGCGAGCGAGATAACCCAGAACGCACGAGGTTATTCCTATCTATGAACCAGAGGAAAACACGGAAAATAATTCCTCAACAAACGGTGACAGTGATAAAACACCGAGGAAGACATTGAAAAACAATTCCTCAAGAATGGTGAAGTGATGACCAAACGAGGAAAACCCGGTAGGATAATCCTCAACAACGGTTGACAAAAGACCATACAACAAGTGGTGGCGATGAGTTGCAAGGGTCCCAACTATCATCCCGCTCCGTAGACTGTTGGCGCAGTTGAAAACCGTAAAACTCAATTAGGGTTACGGAAAAGAGCACTCGTATTAAAGCCACCAGAAGAAATAGATGAGTTCATATAGATGTAGACATCTCGAATAAAAAATAAAGAGATTTGCGTGTGTAAAGGCATTGGAAATGCCACAAAAAAAAAATTTGCCTCTTGTTATCATTACGTTTTATCCATACAACTGAATAAATACAGTGAAAACAAAATTCTCGTTTTAGATTGTTGTAAAATATGAGTGGTTGTAAGAACGGGAATTTTCAAGATAATGATGGCTTATAATGACGTAGAAACTGTAGCAAAAAAAAAAAAAAAAAAAAAAAAAAACTGTATAGGGGTAAATATACTCGAAAGTGCCGATGAGACGTTTGAATTTTAGACATGTGGTTTATCCAAGATTTTAAAACTTTCCTAATATAACTTGCTGGCGAGTTAAATGCGATTTTAGGGGAAGTTGGTAGCAGTAAAGTTGGCGTACCGAAACCACGCATGACTGTGGAAAGTGCGTGAGACTTGTTTGAGTGTAGAATTATTGATGTGGCTAAACGGGAATCCTAGCTATGTATTGCTTAGTGAAGCTTGGAACATAGATCGCCATAATGTTTCAGGTTTCATGCAATGGAATTATTAAGAATGTCTACCGAAATCACGCATGACTGTTTGTAATGATATTTAGCCCCCAGTGTTTGTGGCTATTAATGCAGAAGAATAATTTTGCTTGTACAGTCTGACTGATCGCGCGACTAGCTGAGATTTAATATTGTTTCAAAAAAACCCTTAAACATACATGACCTGCTGGTCACGAAAACACGCAAGGTTTTCGCTGTAAGTTGTATGGGAAATGAATCTTAACTGGTAAACGCCATAGGATGTCAGCCTTTTATTTCACTGCCGGTCATGCTTGTGCATTGCGCTGCCTCATCTTGTTCCCCGGGACTTTCGAGTTGTTTTGCTACGTGAAAACACCGAAAGCCTGAGAGGATGAGGTGCTGCGTCGCCGTAAATGGATCAAAATTCTTTCTTTGATTTTTGAGGTAAGTCCAAGCAGTGAAACTATAGGTAAGATGGCTTAAGATGTTTTAAGCCTCTGACTAGCTCTGAGTAATATTGGCTCAGAATTAAATGATTAAAACTATACTAGGCCCCGATTTCGGTGCAGAATGGCGACGCAAAATCTGAGTCAGAATGCCGTGCCGCGGTAAATCGTTGGCTAGCGTCGCCGGTACCGTACTCTCGTTTCTACATTAGGGCGGCGCTAGCCTAGTAATATAGCGTCGAGGTCGACGCAATCTGGCACTCTGCGCTTACTTGTTCATCTCTCACATGGATTCTCTGGTGAATATAAGTGGTAAATGGTGGCAACCGAGTGTATGCTAGAAACGCAAGAGTTTTTTAAAGCCAGATCAGACAAACATCGTCGCACGGACAAGCTATTGGACTGCAAAATCGCGCTTAACAGTACCACTCAGAGGCAGGATTACAGAGGCTTTGAGGACCTGCGTGCCAAGAATGACCCGGAGGTGTACTGCTATCCGCGTTTGGTACACAATTCCCAAGCTCAACCACACCGAGACCAGGCCTAGCCCTATTCCTTCTGTCGTCGCAGAAACCATCTACAGTGGACCAGCGCATACTGCACCCATGACTGATACCAGGACAGTTGAGCCTGTCGCGCCTGTCTCCAGCATCCTATACCACTGAACCACAAACCGACACGGCAGACCAACTGAACCAGCCGCCATGGCAGCAGAGCCTCGCTACAGCAACAACCCTCAGCTAGTGATAGCGGAGCCGCGGAGCCTCCTCCAGCACCAGCAGCAGAGCCTAGCCCCGTGACAGACCAAGGCCGATTGACTTCAATGAAATAACTCACAGATCCTTGTCAGCATCCACGGACTCCACTCTCATGACTTCACAATGCCATGAATCTACGAGTTATGTCCGTCAAGACCAAGACCAAACCGAGACGACCTGGACTTTTTCTCCACTGATGATCAAGATATCACACCGTCACCGAGAGGAGAAGTGGGCAAGACTTGCCTCCAACTCCTGAAGTTGGGGCAGGCCTTCTTCGGGGAAGCCGTGCTAGGGGAAATAAAGTGGAGAAATTCAAGAATTGGACAACTGTGTGGTTAAAAACCTTGGAATAGTGGCGTTTTTTCCGTGACGGGACCTAAGTGCCGTTTTGCAAGGAAGGCGATTGTATCACCCCGCCCTGGAGCTTCTTATTTCAAAGAACTTGGTTCTTGATAAATGCAAACTTAACTTTTTGTTTCTTCTCGCTGGCAGGAGCCCTTTTCTGCGATGATGATCTTTACACAGCTCTATCTTGGACGTTCTTTTGCAACATTGAAACATGTTTGCTGGAATTGGAACTTTTGTGAAAATTTTGATTAATTGTGTAGTGTAAGGTTCTCTGTAGGGTAGGTGTAACTCGCTCCGCTTTTCTGGTTTGACATTTTAACATTAATTCTAAAAATATTTCCTTAGGCCTGGCTGGCTGTTGTTTTTGTAATTTCCCAGTTTCTTTTAATGGTTAAATTTGAGCTAATTTTTGTCGGATTTAAAATTGTAAAACAACACTGCGAGTTACATTTATATCCAACTTAGGTACCCCCTCAACTCTGACCGAACTCAACGTCTAGGCCTTAGGTTTGAGTTTTAAGGGTGTAATTTTTAAAGATTTTAAAAAAATAAGTGATAAAATGCAAACAAAATTCCAATTTGTAGGCCCAAAATTTAGGTATTTGTATTCTAAAAAAAAAAAAAAAAAATGCATCTGTAAATAATTACGGTTTTTATTCAAATTATTCTTGTATTTTCGGCCACTGTGTGTGCTACCGTGATTTTACAAATTTTGTACATAACTTTATTACTTTTATGAAAATAACTTACCAAAACAAGAGAGGAAAATTTGAATTCTTGAATTCTTACTGTCATGCTTCATGTGTTTTAACCGTGAAATTTCACTTTGTCCTCCGGAAAAATTTTAAATTGAAGATTTTCTAACTTTTGATTCAGATTTGAGGACAAATCTTTTTTTTATAGGTGGGGAGAGTGAAATGCCCTTGCCTATGGGTGGCCTTCCCCATCTTTTCCAGGTTCCACTTTTATCTTTATTTAATCAAATATGACGTTAAATTACAAGTACATTGATTTGTCGACGCAATTGCGTCGCCACTGGACCTTGAACATAGACCTGTTTGTTGAACATCTGTTACGTGACTTGACTGTAATGGTTTTCCTCGCACAGGGCGCTCATTTCTGAATATGTGATTTTTGATCTTTTTATCTCTGTTGTACCAATTATTTCATTGTACCAATTCTAGCGCTATTGCGATGTAATTGTCCTTTACTGTCTCTTTTCTATGATTGTTGATTGCGTCTCTCTTTGTGGTATGCTTAGCGCAGCGGAAGGGAACTCGTCGATACAATTCTGGAGACGAGAAGTTGGGTCGCCCTCTTGCGGCGGACGTCCCCCATTGGCTATGCTGTTGTTGGTTTGTGAGGGCGGGCTTCACTTTACGCGTTGGTCGACAGCAGCAGCAGCCGGATGCCACTTTTGTTTCGGAGCTTGTCGCAGTCCACACGTATTATGTTTTTCTTGCGTATAGTGACCATTTTATATTTTTTTTAGTGACTATGACTTTTCATTATAGCGGCTTTCTTGTATCGTTAGGTGTTTTGATGTTTCAAATATGTCTATTATTGTTGTGAATTCAGTCCATTGTCTTTTTGCTCCATTTTTTATATGGGTTTTGTGTTATGTGTATGAGATCTCAACGTCGATCCGTATCCTGCACCCCTAAATAAATCATTACCATATGTCCAGCTTAGTACAGGGAACCTTTACGTCGTTTTTTTGACATTGGTGGTCGGCACGAAATAAGGGTGATTCGTAAATGTGAAGAAAGATTGATAATGATTCGTCTGACATGCCCCGAAATTTCAGTATGACTCCGTTGTACGATGTTCCAGCTCTAAGTATGAAGTAGCGACGCGCATGACGCGGGCGTATACATGATTGAACATGTTGACCGACTTTCATCGCGCGCGTAGGTAGAGCACAAGCGCACTGCAACTGAAAGGCGGCAAACCTGGGTTTTTACTCGCGCGGCTATGGCAAGCCATAAGCCATAAACGTATGCCCTCAACGCGTTTTTGCGACAGTTAGCCAACGCGTTGCGACATTTCGGCAACGCGTTGCAAGAAAGTAGCACGCGTTGCGCGGCGTCGGCCAATTAGAATTGACGAATTTCTTTGGACCGTATTTCAAAAATTGACCCACACGCGTTTCAAAGTATCTAGCAACGCGTTGTGGAACTCACGAACGCGTTGCAAGCCTTCACAACGCGTTGCGACCTTCACAACGCGTTGCAACCTTCACAACGCGTTGCGAAGTTCCACAAGCCAGGTCATACGTATTGCCGCAACTCGTTGTGATAAAGTAGCAACGCGTTTCGAACCCATTTTGGCAACGCGTTGCGCATTTCTGCAAGCTTTGCGACATTACGGCACGCGTTGCGGTGTCGTCCATCAAAATCATACATTTCTGTAACGTATTTCAAAAAAGAGATCCACAACGCGTTGCTGCAATTCGTTATGACCCTTATGTGCCTTCAAAACGCTTTGCAAGCATTCACAACGCGTTCGAGCTTCACAACTACGTTGTAAACTTCACGCGTTGTGAATGCAATAAGGGTCATAACGTATTGCAGCAACGCGTTGTGAAGTTTGCAACGGCGTTGCGAAGGTCGCAACGCATTGTGAAGATTTATATATTTTTGAAATACGTCACGAAATTCATGATTTGATTGGGGGGGGGGGGGGAGGGGGCCCGACAACCGCACGCGTTTTGCGAAATGTCCGAAGCGTTGCGAAATTTCGGCACCGCGTTGTGACTTCTCACAACGCTTGCGGCAATACGTTTATGACCCTATGGCTTGTGGACCTTAGCAACGCGTTGTGAAGCTTGCAACGCGTTGTTGAAGCTCGCAACGCGTTGTTGAAGGTTTTGCAACGCGTTGCAAAGTATCTAGCACGCATTGTTTGGGTGTTTGTGGGTATTATTTTTGAAATAACTTCACAAATTCATGATTTTGATTGCCCGCCGTCGCAAACGCGTGCCGAAATGTCGCAACACATTGCTACTCGCAACGCTTTGCGGCAATACGTTTTGGCCTTTATAGCTTGCCATACGGCGTCCCACTTCATACTTCAGAACGGACAGAGCGTATAGACTTCATCAGCCCTGCATCTGCATACTTGTGCATGCACATTTGCATGTATGAATGATGCATGCATCGTGGTGCTCATCATCATGAGCTCTTCATGTCAGATTGTTTAAATTTGATTTTGATGTTGAAAGGAGGGTAGATAACTAATTGTAATTATATAATCTGTCCGAGTAGTTATTTTCTCCTTTTTTGCGGGGTTTTGGCCAGTTGCCTATTGCGTGTGCTGCGGGTAACGCACTCACATACGCACAATTTAAATTGATTTAAAATTAGTTGTTGTTGATCAACTTGTTGCTATGCTGAGGCATTAATGCCTTGCGTACGGGTGACTTGGATCGGAATTGAAGAGAAAATAACCATTTGGATACGAGTATCAATAATAGTAGCCGTGAGCCCATTCCCTAGGGCCTAGCCCTTAGGGCATGCCACGGCAAGATTCTATTAAGGCCATTTGAAGTTGATTCTTAGTTACCTGTTGGAGATTTTCAAGGCGAGAGGTCCGATTGTCCATTATTCATTATTTACTGTAATTTCATAATTGACTGTCATTTCAATTAAATCTAAGACCTCTTGAATACACTGCTATATTTGTTACATAAAACAAGTTTTAAAAGTATCTAATTAACAATCGTTGGGTAATTATGCAGTTTATTTCTTCAAACTTTCAAATCAGTTCAAGCATTTTTGCACAAATATATTTATGACAATCGCCTACAATCGGGTTCATTATTAATGGTATACTGGTGACACCCCTCCCGAGGTAACTGCTTAAAGGGCTTTCGTGATCCACAGCCTGTCCCCCCGACTTACCTCAAAAGGGTTTAAATTTTCACATATCTGACCGTTAACATTAGTAATCCATGTGTGCCAAATCCATAAGGCAATTCGCCGTGTCTGTGAGAAATTTGCAATTTTGTATTTTTCTGTCCGAAACGGACAGTAATTTATAACACAGTGGCCGATGGGACCGTGACGCGTGGGAAACAAGCATATTTTGGCTCATAACACAAAACCGAAAAGTCCGGATCAGCTAAAAAGTTGTGAATAAGCTTTTCCTCAAGATATCTAGTGAACAATGATAAAACAGAAGGTGCTGTATCACGAAAATGCCCTTTAAAATGAACAGGAAGGGATTCTTGAATATTTTTGAGCAACTTAAAAATATGTTTTTTTATTATCAAGTTTTCAAGAAAAACATTTTTTCACAAAATAATAAAATTTTGCCACAGGGGCATATCTGATCACGCTCCAACATTAACTAAGAAATCAAAATTCCCTTAGCTTAACACTAGATAGCGAACGCCAGCTCAAAGCTGTAACCATCTTTTGCCGCATTGCGTACTTATTCCATAGCGTGGGTAGCCAATTTATTCATATATTCCCAGATTCCATAATCTGGGTACCAATTTATTCATATATTCGTGCATTTGCCTATACGATGTACCGTTTCCCAGGCCAACAGGTACGGCGCATGCGCGTACACGTGCACGTTTCGAAGTTGAATGACCGTAATGAATATTTTTAAATTTTCAAAACACGGTACGGTGGCCGCCTATTCTTCAACACGGCGTACGGCATCTTTCCTTTTTCTGCATCTATGGCAGGCCAAGCTACTAGGCTAAGGCCACGGCTATAATATAAATAGCCATAGCTAGTGCCTAGCTCTAGGCTACTTGAAAGGTTATTTTTGTTTCTTTTTCTGAAAGGGATAAGCGCAATTTGCTGATCCGAAACATCGAAAAATCAGCAAAATCAGATTGGTATTTTTGCTGGTATCATAATGGTTACTATAATTGCGTCATAATTTCTGAAACAAATAGCATGCGCGTCTGTATTTGCGACTTGGATTTCCGCTGTTAAGCGTTCTTCACACACTTCCGGGTTTTACGCACGCGTGGCCAGAATTTTGTTTCAGAATTCTGACTAAGATATATATTTCCTCTCACTGCTCCTGCCTGTTTTATATTGGGTCAGAGCCAAAAATACCGTTTTGGGTGCAATGCGGGACTGAATTTGATAACACGTTTTTCAGTTGCATCTCCTAGTTGTTGTTAAGGATCCCTAATTAATGTCCTGTGAGAACAAGTAAGTTATCACTACATATACAAACAACAAAAAAAGCAAAGATATGTAGAGTGTTTCCATGGCAACACAATAATGATGTGTAGGACGGAACGATAGCTTACACATAATTGTTAACACCGAACGTTTGTTGTAATTTTTTAAGAATCAAAGTCCAAGGATATGAATTAAATTTTTAACACTGATATAGTCCAACTGTGCTATACTACTATTAAGCAAATAATGAAAAGAGACCTCCCCACAATTTTCACATGGCTTGTGTTTAAAAATAATTGGTCGATGTGGTGGGACGGGATGTGGTGGGACGGAATTTTGTCCGCATTACTAGTGTTATTGGTTAAGTGTCAAAACTTGGACAAAATTGTCTTGAAAACTAACTTTATTGCCCAACGATTACTACATTAAGGTTCATTAATAATTTAACCTGTGAGTCAATAAAAACCCTACATTCAGAAAGTTTTTTCTTCACATGTTAAACGGTTATTTTGCTTAAATATTGCTTTGGTTTTGTTACAGGGATAAACAGGCTCTCAGAAGATTTTTATTTGGTGTCTTTCTGACTTTGGTTTCAGAACCTATGTTAATTTGCGGAGAGACCTAAAAAATCCGTTTGGGCCCGATTTTTAGCCATATAATCGGAGAGACTGACACTGACGTATACCATAACATATGATAGCAAAGGCAATTCACACACATGAATATTTCAAGATGGAATCGTTCTTCTCAACAAAAACAATCATTGGGAATGAAACGGTCCCTATTTTGTACATAATTATAAGTAAAATATCTTCATCAATTAATACCATTGTTCAAGCTCAAAATAGTCAGTTTATTGAAAATAACTCATATCAATGTCTCAGTTCATGAACCGGGCCATAATGCTCAGAGATTTTTGTTTTAACACTCTAAGGTAATTATTTTTTCACAAATAAGTACTCAGGTCCTTAATTGTGAAAAGAACTAAAGCTGAGTTTTCTGTAAAAAAAATGAAATTAAAACTAACATTAAATATCGCACTGTTTTGTTTCAAGGGCCACAAACCCTTCTATGTTCACTTTGGCCCCCAAGTTTCGTTGTAGTTAAAACCATGAAAGCTTGCTGAACCAAGTAACCTGTGGTCCTACACCAGCTATCGTGACTTTCTTATTTGGGAATTGAACATTTTTTACTCGCATAATCTCCGGGATATTATTTTTATAATCCTTCCAGTTGCATGCTCTCCACCTTCTATTGTTTAACATAATTTGGGTGTTAAGTGTTTTACTCAAATCACTGCTGAAGACAGCTACGCTAGCAAACGATGCTCTTTTTGTTTGGCTCAAAATCGTCCACAAAAAAAAAAAAACAGGATTTTCACGTCTCTCAGCAAAATAAGCAAACTTCTTCCTCCCAATCCCAAATGACACCAAATAAGGTTTTCTGAAATCCTGTTTATCCCCTGCTTGATACAAACCAAGAAACATTTGAGCAAAAATCCTTCTTACTATTTTCACTTTTTGTTATTCTGAATGTAGGGTTTTATTGACTCACACTTGTATTTCACCCAAGTAAAAGGTATTATTACTTAAAACAAAAAATGTGTTACCATTGTTTACCAATATTTGAATTTTTAATTTTTTAGTTTTAAAAATTATTTCAAGCTCATATAGCAAATTAAATGGTTGAAACTGGAAAATATTTGATGTGTCCATCTAATATCCTACTCTACTATTTGTGGGTTCTTAGGCAGTAAAGGCGCCACAAGCATAAACAAACAAACGTCTCTATCAAACTCCCCACCCCTATAAGCATTTGTTTTGGACTTATAAGAGCCGAATTTTGAGTGCTAACCCACATGTACACAAAAAAAAAATTGTTTTAAGTCCTACATGCAATTAATTACGTTTAATCAGGCCTATATAAATACAAGCACTGAATTTAGGACAAGTTCAAGTATGACCCCCAGTATGTTCTTTGAAAGATCCACCTCCCGTCCAGTTGGGGCAAATTTAAGAGGTCATTGGTTACTTAATGTATGTTCCCTGAGGTCAATGTGGACCGTTAAAAGGCCAACCACTTAAAAATTTACAATGACAAAGATTAAAGGATACCATGCCTAGAAACAAAAATTAAGCGTTCTAATTATCTCGGTGATTTTGAAACTGGCAATTTCACAGTGTTATAGAGTCATTCGCTGGTTCCCCGGGCCACTTTCCAGTACCCCCAACTTTGCCTTGCCTTAACATTGGTTACGGTACCAATCATCTCCCAACGGACCCAAAAAAAAAACCCCCACCACCACCCCTGGAAACACTTCATGTGGGTCTACAGCATCACCATACGATTGTGTGCTCAAAGAATAAAAGTTTTTCATCAAGGTGATTCTACATTTTAAATTAGGGCCAGAGTGAATACAGTTCTTTCAACTTATAAAACCTGAGATAGTTTGAATTCCATAAAAAAAATCTATAACTCCTGATAACTGCAAAATTCATCCCTCGTGTTATTCCGTCCCACCACAATTGCTTCCGGCCCACCCAAATGAGGACCTCAAAACAATAAAACCATCACAAAATCATATGATGTATTAAACCATGATTTCTTTGTTTAGAAATATTAGTATAATATTTGATGGTTGACATGGTTTTGGCTGAAATTTATATTTTTTGTTTGTTCGTGAACCGCTTGGCACAAAATGTGGGGGGACGGAATTATTTTATTAGTTTTTTCGTGTTGTTTTAATTTCTGGAAACGGACAGTGGGTCACATATTTTTGGTAGCAAAAATTATCTTACAAAGGGTCTTCTTAAATATCAAAAACATTTTGTTGTTACTTCTTATTATTATTTAATGATATTCACTTTTTTTCAATTTCCGTCCCACCACATCGAGAGGGTGCCATTTTCATCTTTAATTGTTTATATTCTCTCAACGACCCTATTTTTTTACCGAAAAATTTTTGATTCGTGAACTTCTTACTACTCTACTCAAACCATGACAATATTCCCTCTAAGATTTTGAAACTTCACCTTTGCTGATGACTATTTTTGGCTCTGACCCTATTACTATTATTAAACCTGCAAGTGGTTTGCATGGCTTGAAATCGGTGCTGCAGGTCTTAAATGCAGGGCAGGACTTGTTATATCTTCCACCTTCTTTAATTTCTATCCAATGCGTATAAAAATTCTAACAAGTCTTGGAGATACAAAAAAGCCATTCCCTGTGTCTGTGAACATCCCCGTATTTTTTAAAATCATAATTGTGGCACCATATCTTCTGGACCTTTTGTAACCAACAGTAATTGACTAATGACATTTTTAAATGGTATTTTGTGTGCGGCCTGGTACTGTAAACCACATTAAGCCTGTTTTATTGTCGATTTTGAGACCGGCCATGCGCTTCGCTTGTGGGTTGGCCGGAGATGTGTGACAAATTTCCTCATACTTAAATTTTTTTTTTTTCACTAAAAAAATAAAAAAATTTTTTTTCTTTTTACTACAAAATAAAGCAGTTCTAATGAATTGTGCACACATATATCCCTGATTATAGTTATAAAATGCATTTATTTCCACATTCTCTTGCATTATCGCGGCTAATCCCATATGGGTGTTTCCATTGTCCAATACATCAAAATCAAATACCTTAAAGGTGACCCATGGGATGACCCGCACTTTTTTCTACATTGAGACACACATCAATGAATTTGGAAACAGACTAGTAAATAATTTTTCATAATATAGACAATTAATGGAACTCATTTTGGGTTTCAGTGAAAGAGGAGGACCATGTAGCTACTATTGGTACCAAAATCAAGCGTGTCTGTGATATTCTAGTGTTGTTCTAGGCATGTCGGTACTCTCTCTCTCCGAAAGGGGGGGGTGTTGCCACCCCCTATTCATCCCTTTGGGATCACACCCTGTATCTTACCTATAACCCCAGTGGATTTTGTTTTTGGATTAAAAGTGAAGGGAAATGTCCATTGACATTACATTAGATAATTTGGCAACTAAAAAGGGGGTTTTAGCAAGCCGGGGAAAACCTTAAGAGGGGTACCCACCCCTTCGGTAGACGAGGTTTAAGATGCTGAAGACATCCAGGTTAAATTTGTAGGCCAACTTTAATTTGCCATCTTTAATCAACAAATATGTTTATTAACTGAATCAGAACTCGTACTCAGTGATATTAGAACCACAAAGGTCACAGACTGGTCACACAGGGGTTCATCATGCCACGGGAATCAGGCTCCCGGCATGTGGTTTTCTTGTGTTTTACAACCCATTTCCGTTGTCGCTGAATAACTAAAAAATTGTTCTAATATTTACCCCAAGGTGCGGATTTGGTCTTAAACATTTATTAAAGGCGACTCAGAGATTTCCTGAGAGGGCTCCTCAATTTCCAAAAAAATCCTTGTTTTTTGCATGTACATAATGCTTGTCCATATACTAATCACTGTGAAATTGCTAAGCTTAAATCAAATCCCTCATATAGAAATCACAACTTTGTTATAGAATTCCCGATCCGGATTTTTTGGTTACGGTATCCTATGGGACACTTATACTACAACAAATGTTAACTTGCATCAAACGAAATCCGATTCATCTCAAATTTCGGATTGTGCATTTAGGTTACTATCTTTATTTTCTAGTTACTATTTTACTTATTACACAAAATAATATATTTCGGAAATCTCGAATCAGACTTTAACGTACATATAAGGCTCATATTGTTTGTTATGTCAGCAC
This sequence comes from Ophioderma brevispina, assembly GCA_023653785.1. Lineage (NCBI taxonomy): Eukaryota > Metazoa > Echinodermata > Ophiuroidea > Amphilepidida > Ophiodermatidae > Ophioderma > Ophioderma brevispina. The sequence goes on along the minus strand of JAMKCH010009818.1, from coordinate 9,244 downwards.
TTTAAGCGATGAGATTAGTTTCAATTTTTCTATCTTTTGCATTGTGAGGTGTAAGTTTTTCCTATACATTCTGTACAGTGTGTTTGTAACATGTCACATAGGCTCTCACAGTTTCGTGTACATAACTTTTTAAAGAATTTATCCTACCCCAGCAAGTTACATTTTCATAAAGGAAATTTTATGAGAAATAAAATTATGCCAACCGACTTTCTTCTTAAATATTTGAAAGTTTTGACTAGTGTTGTCATAAAAAAGCGCCAAAAATTAAGTACTTTTTTTGACAAACCACTGTAGCTTCAGTAAGGCAAAATATTTCCCAATTTTTTACAAGTTCCCTTTTTTGAAAGGCTTATGATGTCCCCTACCATCAAGGAGTTTTTTACTTAACCCTCCTCCGAAGGGGGGGGTGGTTTACCACCCCTCAGGTTTTTTTCCCCAGCTTTGCTAAAAACCCCTTTTTTGGTGCCAATTATTTAATGTAATTGTCAATTGAGACATTTTTCTGCTCCTTTTTCATAAAAAACAAACATCCCACCCGGGTAGGTAAGATACAACATGTTGATCCCAAAGTGATGGATGGTGAGACGCAGTACCAACATGCCTAGCACAACACAGGAATATCACAGACACACTTGCTTTTAGGCCTGGTACCAAATAGATAGCTATGGCCCTCCTCTTTGCCATTATACCAAATGAGTACCAGCAGCCTAGCATTCGTCACAATGACGTCAGAAAGTTCCATGTCAGCAAACTGTCAATTTCCATAGACACACATACTGGGATAATTCCATTTTAGGCCAAAAAGGTTAATATAAATTATCAGTGCGGTGTTGTTGACCTCTATTTGATTGGAATGACTATAGTTACAATATAAGAGACATTTTTAGTGCTTATCAATTAATAAGTTTTGCGTCACTAAAATTGCAAAATATAATGTTTCACACCTAACAATATTTTCGGACTTTCCTCCCATATGGCCTCATAGCAGTGGTCGCAATAACAACGCGTGCACCTGCACAACTGCATGCAAACTTTTTGGCTGTTTGCATGTAAGCTTTCACTATTTACCTGCACATGTGCATTAAAAATGTTAGTCATAGAAATTGATATACTGAACAAAATAACATACTCATTTCAACCCCCCTTGGAGATAGTTGATTAAGAACACACAGATCAAGAACACACATCCTTATTCTTACTACAGTAAGTTGGTAAATAAGCGTACTTATGGTCCACATTGTCATATTTTCTATTGCACTGTGCATGTACATTAGTTTTATGCATGTAACTTTTAGACTCGTATGCACCTGTGCATGGCTTTCTCATTGTAATTTTTCGAAACACTTGCATCATAGTGACGTCATATGGGGAGTTAGTACTGTTTTGGTACCAATAAAGAAACTCTAAGCTATAATTTAGGTACCAAATTAATTTGACAGGAATCTGATTCAGGGACTGACTTTTAAGGAGAGTGGGAGCTATAGCTCCCCTACAGCTATCCTTAAGCACTTTGTAAGAGAGCGATTTAAAGCCTCCCCCTTGGGGAATATTGTTTGTTCTTTCTCACAGAGCACATCCCAGTGCACTGTGACATTTCTGATCATACTTATCTAGATTGACATGCCATAACATTACAAAGGTTGCATACAATATATAAGAGGATGGTCAAAAGTGACCAAGGAGCAGTTGCTATTACATAGACATGGCAGACTTGTTAATAAAACTAGATATTGATAATCGTGGATTACTTTATCCCAAAACAAGCAGTCATTTAATTTAAACCAGTTATTTTTTTTTTTTTTTTTTTTTTTTTTTTTTTTTTAAATTATAAAAAACATATCAAGAAGCTAAAAACATTTACTTGAGTAGTAGCATAGAGCATTAGAGGCAGGGAAATATTCCAGATGTTTCAAAGGTATACTCAAACTATCCCACCAGTGAGAGTTCTATTAATGTCTGGTACCAACCAAAACTTCAAATTTTCAAATGGGTCAATTTTACATTTCCAGTTATCTTACCACATGACCTCACATGACCTTGACCTTCAACACATAACCTTTGACCTCATCAACAAAGAAGGGACCCCCAAAAAAAAGGTTGCACCATGACTCAAGTTTGGTCCCAACTGAACTTCAACTTACAAAGAGGTCATTTTATCATTTCCAGCTAATCATATCTCTGTAACATGAGACCATAACAACATTCATTGTTTTGAAAATACCTATACAAGAAGACGCTAAACATTTAACCTTGAACTAGTAGCAGTAGAGATGGGAAATATTCCAGATGGGCAAAAGGACATACTCAAATATCCCACACAGTGAGGAGTTACTATAAGTCCGGTGGTAACCAAAACCAACTTACTTTTGAAAAAGGTCAATTTTACATTCCACCTATCTTACAACCTGACCTCACATCATGACCATGACCTCAGCACGTGACCTTGGACCTACATTAACAAACGGGGATCCCACGTTGCACCCAACCAAACTTCAGCTTTTCAATTTTTTTCAAATTAGGTCAATTTTACCTTTTCCAGCTTATCCCACAACTTGACCCTCACATGACCTTTGACCATTAATACATAACCTTTGGGACCTCAAAACAAATGAGAGATCCCAAGCCCAAGTTACAGTTAATGTGCAAGTTGGCCCCGCCCGATTGAACTTCAGCTTTACAAGAGGTCAATTTTACATTCCCAGCTAATCTTACAGCTAAATCCTCACAATGACCTTTGACATCAGCACATGACCATCTCTGACCTCATCAACAACAACAAATGGTGGATCCCATGTTGCACCCCTAACTCAAGTATGGTCCAATTGAATCTCAAACTAAAAAAAAAAAAAATTACATCTTCAACATAGCTTACAACATGGCCTCACATGACCCCCGACTCGCCATGCGACCTCCGACCCCAACAGCAAGTGAGGGGTCCATGTTGCCACCTATGACCCCAGGCTCACGCGCTTCAACTTTTCAAATGAGGTCAATTTCACATTTACAGCCCATTTACAACTGGAGATCCAAAACCTTAGCATGTGCCTTGAACTCATCAAAATGGTAATGCCATACTGCACCCACGACCAAAAGTTCGGTTTAAATCCGTCAAAGTATGAGGATATTAAAAGCAAATTTTAACCCATTTTCACAACAACAAACAATCACAACAACGGAACAAAGCGAGATCCCCATTGTGTCATGCTGCCTCAGGGCAGATGACACACAAAAAAAAAACATGGTAATAAGATTTGGTTTAGGGTGCCAAATTTCTGGATACTTGAATTAACAATACCACACCTGTCGCACAAGACCAACAGTCCGCAGTGCTGGCTCCAAATACGGCTTTTTTCCCAGAAATAAGGCATATGGGGTGTCATAGTGTGATAGAATACATCCCATCAGGCTAAAAACATCAAAGGGACAAAAGGCCAATTTTAAAAACATGAATCATTCACAACCCGCAGTTGAATCTACTATGGAGCGCCCCCAGGAATCCACGAAGGCTAAAAAATTGTGCTTTCTGCAAATCTAACATAAAAAACAATGATGCCAAAAAGACATCGTGACCTAGAACTGTGTGTAGTCTCAAATCAATACATGTAAAAAACCTGTAAGACCATAAATAAATTAAGAGGGATTAAGCGGCATACGGTACCGCCTAACTTAATACAAAATAATAGAAAGTAGGGGGCGTCCCCACTAAAACGTCCTCGTGTCCCTTTGGCAATTACAGTGACCACGCCCTAGGCAAATCCGGTATAATCCACAATAAGCCAGTTAATGATACAAAAGCACCACATAACTATAACAATCTCAGACAACAGTAGGCAGGGTTTTTTTTTAAACCCAGACATATCATATCATCCATGCTTTTTTTACCTTCTGTGCATTATACCTAATACAAATTTGTTTTTCAAAATTTGCAAACTTTTTAAAACCGGAGGGGTTAACCGCAAACCATACAAGTTATATGGCATCCTATCAAGGATCTTAATAAAAAAAACTTATTGTACACCTCCTGGAAATAGCTAATACAGTAATGCACATGATGAAAAACATATTAAGCGTTAGTGGATACAGTGACACGGTGCTTACACATAATAGGCACCATTTTAACCCAAAACATCAATCTTATCGGGTCTAACACAGCTAACGTTTTACTGAGTACAAACATAATTCAACTTTCTTTGGAAAGATTGCCAATTAAGAGACAGCTTATTTAATCTTGCATCAAAAATTAAAAATAACAAAATATTAAAATCACACATTAAAATTTTGAAATCCAACATCATGAATACCAAAAATGTTACATCTTTCATGGTGAGAGTCACCCTTTTCTAAGACTATTATTTTATGCACCTCGGACCAAAAACGTTTAGGAAATACAACAACCAAAAGAGATTGAGGAATGTCCTCACTTTCGACATTGCAGAAAGTACACAATATGGAGTTAGCAAAACCAATTTTATATAGATAACTATTTGTGCCTAACATCATATGCAAAATTTTAAAACTGAAAATACCAAAGTTTTGTCATACGGGAGGAAGTATTGGTATTGTAGAAATTTCACTCCCAATTCAAATTCAGAGTTCATTAAAAAAAGAAGCCACTTGGGCTTCTGAAATTGGAGTTTTAAATAACTTGTCAACACACCACAGACGGTGAACCATTAGTTTGCAGAACTTAATAGAGTTCTGAATTTGTGTATCAGGTCCATCTGGGATGAAACAATACTCCCAACTTGACCTTCTATACAGAGATTTAGGGATGGATAGAGTGATTCAAACTATAATCATCTTAAAGAATTGCATTGTAAATTTATTGCACTTTAATAGGGGTCAAAGGAATAGGAATAATTACTTGTTATCCTCACCTAATAAATTCCGAAATATATTTGATCCCTTAGCGTTACCATTGTCTCCTGAAAATCGTATTATTACCAATTTGAATCTCAGAGTTATTCCAGATAATATGATTCAACAGGTATTGCGTGGGTATCTTTTCAAATGTAAACTGAACACCAATGCATTGATAAACCTTCAACAATAAAGGTATTACTACAGTCAGGATACAGTTATCATTTGGTTTGAAGTTACATTCCCATAACAGATTTTCCACCTACATGGTTAATATGATTGTAAAAAAACATTTCCAACTTCCTTTATTATTGAGATCTCAAAAGACGCCTTACCCATGCAATTTTAAGCCCTTGAATGATGGAGGGAATATTAACCATCTTCGAACCCCCATTCTCCTATTCACCAAAGATGGTTCTCCTATTAATTTTATCTGGCTTCCCTGACCAATAACCTATAAATAGTTGATTTACGCTCAGTAAGAAAATGACTGGGATTTTAGGCAATACTGATCATAAGAACACAAGTTAGTGAACACCGAAGATTTGACAATTGTAATCTTACCGATAGGACTCAAATCTCTCAGAACCAATTTTAAATTTCTTTCCAATTTTTAATTTGGGATAATTTTAACTGGAAAATATACTCCCAATTTGAACACAAAATGACCCCAATAAATGAACTTGGATCATGAGTAAAATTTAAATCTGTGGGAATCTGCGCTATCCATGGTTAGCACTGGTACATGCCAGACTCCTAAGCTCCCCCTGACTGACCAGGGGAGCCTTTTTACCGAGCACCACCTTATTTTAAAAGTCAGTCCCCGGAATCTGAGTTCATAATGAAAATCACAGGTTTGTGTTACAAACAGGCTCAGGTAGGACTGGGTGTTAATTAAGAATTGAAGGGAAGAAAATTAGCCTGTTACAAAATTGTGTACTTTTTTACGACCAAAATTAACTTTTCCATCCTATAGGACACACGTGGCACCCTGTATATTAATATGTGAGTTGCATATGTCTTCCTTAACACTTTTTGCTGTTACAACAATATAGTTTATAGGTATCTGAAAACAATTAGGCTATATTCTTATTTAAATTAGAGGTGGGCTATAGAAGGTCAATTTTGGATTTTTCGTTGGGCCCCTGGTTTCGCCTTCTTATTTTTTTTCTTTGAAATGGGTAAGCATCAATATGTCATCTTGTTAAGCCTGTGGTATCGAAGTGATCTAAACTAGACCCATATGACCCTCTATAGCCCACCTCTATTTAAATGTGAACTGTAATTTTTTTTGTAGAATCAAGTTTTAGACACATTTTGCCCCCAAAACTGGCGCATGACTACTACTACTAATACCAAAGTTTTCTTAAATCTAGTTTTAATCCCGCGTCAACGGGGGTGGCCAGGATTCACCTCACATTCGCAGCAACCGCCCAAGTTTACCCATCCTTCCATTCCACCTGATTCAATGCATCCTCCATGGCTCCAACCCAACCCCCCTACTCCTCCACTTGCTTCCATATCTTCTTTGGACGTCCTCCCTCCTCAAACCTCCCACCTCGAACTCAAAGGCCTTCTTAACACATGCTTGTTATCCTTCCTCATCACATGCCCATACCAACGTACAATATTCGCCTTCACCAACCTGTCCATCGCCTCTTCCAAACCCAACCTCTGCATCAAATCCTCAGTCTTCATCCTGTCCATCAACTCACACCACACATCGCGCTCATCATTGCTCTCTCTGTCCCTCCCAGAATCCCCATCTCATTGTCGCTCAGACACCATGTCTCACTCCCACGATTAAGCAATATTAGCACAATTTTTTGAAGGCGCCCCCAATTTGCAAATTGGATATTTTTGCAGAGTTATGTATTGTCTATGAACCTAATCCCTGCAACGATAATGCTCAAATGTTATTATCATAAAATAAGCGATTTTGGTAACTAAAATAGGGATCCCTGATTGGACTTAACGTCGGAGCATGGAAATGCTACGTTTATTGTCCCGGTCCTGATGAAATGCCACCTCAAGAACATACCTCTAACTTGACTTGCTTGAACCAATAAAACAATAATGGATTAGCGTATAGATATGTCTCGTGGTGGCGCTATTTTCCCGCTATTTCCATGTGAATGCCTTTTCCAGCAGCCGTTGAATTATTATCGGGATTCCCCGTATTTAATTATTCTAAGTCAAAATTCCTTCGTTTGTGACACATAGACATTTTTCGAGCTTACTCGCATTCACAGGTATAGTTTACTAGCACCTTCCCAATGCAACCGTGTAAGCATCTCAAATTTTTGAAAAATTGTAAGGGCGCTCTTCAAAAAAATGGGCAATATTAATTTGCTTAACATCAATTTCTCCTGATGTGCCCAATGGTAAAACACATCTAGGTGAACAGGTTTGGAGACTGACTAATTTTGAATAAAATATCCCTAGACATTGGGTCTGAAAAATCTCTCTAGAGAAGGGTGGGTGCATGCAGGAATTTGGTGACTTTTGGGTTAAATTATCTAATCATGCCACACACCCCATGATATAGTCTCATTGGCCAATCAATCATTTTAATGATGACACTTAAAAGTGCCTTAAAAGTTAATCATGGAATTAAATAAGTATAAATATGTGTGTGAAAATATATCATTTATAATAAAATGATTTGCAGGTGTTAGGAATGAAATAATAATCTTGAATAAGAAATTGCTGTATGAAGGTCTATGCCCTAGGCCAGTATTGTGAACAGGTGCATTGATGGCGTGCTTCAGGAGAATTGATCAAAACGTGCTTGGCATGGCTTGTGGATGCTTTGGGAGTATATAAACTACAGTTAACAGAACACGTGGCACTGGTGATGCTCATATCCTCCCATCCCCTCAAAAATTAAAACAACAAAAACAAAACTCAGGACTGTCTGATACACTTTCCTGCACTGACCATGCATGCTATCAAACCATTTTTCAGGCTTGCGCAAGGAAGAGTGATTGGGGAGAGGAAAAAAATCCAGGAATTTTGTCACATTTTATGGAGAAAAAATTCTGTGTTAGGGGAATATCACAAACAGTCAAAATATTGAGGGAAAAATAGCAATTTGTGTTAAATTTGACCCAAAATTATCCTCTAGGAATATTTTGGCAAAACTTGCATGGTATTAATATGGGGCCCTACTTCAGGGAATCTATCCTTCCCAGGTGTTTAAGGGGGGGGGGAGATCCCCCACGGAGAAGCCGACCCCCCCCCCGTCAGCCCCTGCAAATGAAACTGACCGTTTGTGACAGTGTCTATGGGAGAAGGACACAAATTCGCCCCCTCAAAAAATGCCTTCGCACCCCTTCTGCCCCCCCCATTTGCTGCAAAGTTCTGGTTACACCACTGTGCCTCTGAGAGTCTGGAAGTAGGACCCATATCTATACCTTTTGACGGAAAAGAAACCCATCTTACAGTACCAGCTGCAGATTTTTGTAACAAAAAAACAGGATTCCGCCAAAGACGTAGCCTGCGACACCCAGCTAGTTCTCACTACAACGACTAACTGACGCATTAAACAATAAGAAGCAAATTGATCTTATCATCACTGATTTAGCAAGGAGTTCGACGTGTTCCCATGGGCCGTTCTGGTTCACAAAACTACGCACTTCCGGAATCAACAAGAACCTTGTCTCTTGGATAAAATGTTTTCTTTTGGAAGAACGGCAGACCAGTTTTATGAAGGACAGATATCTCCATCTCAATCAGTTGAGTACGTGTTCCACAAGGCACTGTATTGGGACTCTTTTGTTTTTACTTATAATTAACAATCTTCCAGATAAGTTATCATCAACCACCCGTTTATTCGCCGACGATTGTTTAGTTTACAGACGGTTTCAAGCCAATGAGGATGCGAACGCACTAGAATTGGACCTTGACAGATTTAGAATGGCAGGTGTGGAATGCAAATGCGCTTCAACGCTACGAAATGTTATGTTATGAACATAAACAGATCTCGATTGGATTCTCCTCGTACTACCGACTTGGCAAAACCAAGAAGCTCAAGTCGTTCTCGTCTCACCATATTTAGGTGTCCAATTACAAAAATATATTGAATGGGAGTCAGGTCGAAAATGTAACATACAAGGCCAGCCGTTATGCTAGGCCTAATGAGGGAGAAACTAAGAAACTGTCTGGAAAAGTCAAGAAAACTGCTTATTGTACTCTGGTTCGTCCTCATGTCGACTTACGCTCGTGGCATGGGATCAATATACCAAAACTCATGTTCAACAAATAAATAAGATACAAAGAAATGCGCTCGCTTTGTTAAAAACAACATGACCGCACACCAGGGACAGTAAACAAAAAATCCTCAACGAGCTTGAAGGGCGCATCTCTAGAAAATTCGCCGTTC
>JAMKCH010009817.1:0-33016 GCA_023653785.1 Ophioderma brevispina | reverse complement strand
GGAATTTTTGTTATACACAGTATCCTATGGCACTGTTATACTCCACATAAATATTTACTCTATCAAAACGAAAAATCCGATTCATTTCAAACTTTGGAATTGAGGATCTTAGGTGACTATGTTAAGTTCTAATTCACTATTTTAATTAATATATAAAAAGTAAATCTCTGAGTCGGCCTTTAAGCAGATAATGCCCAGGGTGTTAAACCTACTGTCTCATTTATGTATCAACATATTTGAAAAGTTTTTTAGCCCCCATCATGGGGACTAAAGAGTGGAGACTATGAATGACCTCCATCCAGGGTCAGCTCCAGAATCAGAAAAGCAGAGTTGAAATACTGCGAGTTATTGGCAGTAGGTTTATTCATGCAGAACTCTTTATTGAAGTAGGATTATTTTTGTATCAAGTGGGTCATTATACAAAATCCCTAGCTGAAATACATGTGTAAAGAGTTATGTGAAGCAGTACAACGTGTTGTTGATAACACAATTTTTAACACTGCTTTTCGCCCCTGCTTTTCTGATTCTGGAGCCGTCACTGGCTCCATCTATATTATGTGTGTGTGAGGCAAATGTGTTAAAGGAGCATTTCAAGATTCACAGCATTGTTCCTCCAACTTATCTAAAAAGTTGAGAATTTTTTGTACCATCTGAATTGTTAGCCTTAGTAATTGTAACTCTATCAAATCTTTTATGCACATTCCATCATCTCTGGAAGATGTTCCAAATTTTGTATTTTTTGTATGCAAATGGACAGAAAGTAAAGCACAGAGCAGCCTATGAAACAATTGTGATATGCATATTTGCTCATAACACCAAACCACACGATCGGAGTAAACTGAAATTTTGGGAATAAGCTTTCCTCCGGATTTCCATTAATTACAAGATAAACAGAAATGCCTCTTCCATTAAAAATGTTAAACCTGGAAATGACTCAATACAGTGAACCTAAGGTGGTGGTGTTCAATAAAGGTCACCGAGGGATCATTTGAGGTCTTTCCATATGTGAAAGGCATTATCAATGATTTTCCTCATCAGAATATAATAAAATTCATTACAATTGAGGTTTTTGGTATTTTTGAACAAGTATTCTTGTGATAATATGTTTCGGTATTACAGTGGAATTGAAAATTACTTGGACAGGAGATACGCATGTAAGCGCAACAAGCTACGCGGAGGTTTGACGTATTCTTCTACCAATTACGCATCACAAAACTAAGTCTGTAACTGTATCAACACAATTTAATCAACTTCTTTGGGATTTAAACACAAAGAGCCTTGGCCTTGTTAACACAGCAGAAATCTTGATTGGCAGGAATGTATTCGTGTTCTGCTTGTTTTAGTTTAATTTGACAATTTTAAAGAATAAACAATGTAGTTTATTCAAAAAAGATTCTTGCCAAATTGAAGGGGCAGAAAATCTTTGTCCATAAACAATTTTTAGGTTGTGGAAACATTGTGTATGTGAAAGTTCAAATTAGTCAATCCCATTTGTATTACCAGTTACAACATCTGACAAAATGTATGCCCAACTTAACCAGTTATTACATTAATGTGGGTATATTGCACATCTTTAAGATGGGTAACCCGATTGTCAACCTTGTCCCTCACATCAAGATTTTGGTATGAGAAGTAAGTTCATAATTTTGGGTCCAGGAAATGCAATAATTACTGGTCTCGCTATGTGTTATAAAATATTTGGCACGACTGCGTCTTGCCCAATAATTTAGCAACTCATAGCTCAGCCAATAAATATGGACTCAGTCAATTCAATTTTATTCCAAAGTTTGTAATCAACAAACACAAATACTTCAATGTGAAGGAGAAAACATGATATGAAAAAATTAGACCATGATTTTGTCACTCAGTTTTAACAAGGGATGACATTCATCTTTACAGAAATTAAATGTCCATCAGAATTTACAATAAATATGCTTTTCATATTTGAAGACTCTATATGTTCATATGTATAAAAATGTACATGATTATAGTGTTTGGTAAATTAAGGAATTGTTTTACACAACAAGTATGTAATTTCATCAAGTCTTATTAAAGGGGCATTTTGTGATTCACTTCCTACCCCCCCCCCCAACTTAGAAAAGGTTGATATTTTTTATTATATCATGTGTATTTTTAGCCATAGTAATGAATGTTTGTTTAATCTTATGTGCAATCCTGTCATATTTCAAAGAGATTTCAATCCTGTATTTTATGTCAGTAATCTGACAGAACTTGAATTACAGCATGGTGCATGGCATATGGGATCCTGTAATACAAGTATTTGCTGCACACTAGATCAACAGTTTAAACTGCCCTCTGAAGGGCAGGATGCTTTCATGATTCATTTACTCAATTCCAAGCAAACCATGGAGGAGAACGGTACTCTGTTTTTAATCAGAATATCTAGTGAACCATAAATAAATTAGAGTGTGTTAGAATCACAAAATGTACCTTTGAGTCAATTAAGCCCATTAAACTAAACACTGTTGTAGACCAGACTTGCTGTCAAATTAATTATTATAATGACCCAATGGTGATATACGAAAATTGCCAAAATCATTTAAGTACTTCAGTAAATTTTAAAAGCAGCTGTGAAAATGTAAGCACTTTCATTGGCTGATGCCGGGGTCAATTAGACAATTGAAACCAGTGTAGTACGCCGCTGCGCTATTGACGTTATTTTAGGTCGAAGCACTCGCGTCATACCGGGTTTTGCTACGTTCGTGTGCGCCCGTCGACGTTGCGTCTGGTGGCGTATGATCGTTGCAATTCAACGGGTTGTTCGCTTTCTTGTCACTGGGTTTAATTGTTGGATTTAAGCCGTTAAAGTACAAACCATGGTTTAAAGATGACCTGAAGTGATAATTATAATTTATAAAGCTGTTTAAGAATAAGATAAAGGTATGATTTTGGGACTGGTACTCTTACGACGAATGAAAAACAGCGACACAATATTTTGCGTGGAATAACGTGGCTTCGGTCTCGTTCTTCCACTTAAATAATGGTATCGCATTGGTTTTAATTCATCGTAAAGAGAGATCTGTTCCAAATCATACCTTTGTTCTCTAAATTTAAGTTTGGAGAAACTGGTACCTTTAGATGGTATGAGCAAAATGGTTTACTAACCATATACATATATTTGTGCTACTCTTTTGCCTCAGAATTCAAACACTGCTAGGAGTAATTTAGCTAAATGATTTGGTATTTATTCCCTCCATATGAGATAAGGGAAAAGTAGATCACAACAAAGTATTGGAGCTGGTTGCTACTTTATAATGTGCATGCTTTGTAATGGTGTGGCCCAATCAATAGCATACTTGCCAACCTTCCCTGTGTTATAGGAATCATTCTTATTTTGAACTTTCAAATTGAACACAAAAAGGGATATCCTAGTTCTGGAAATTCAAAAACAAATCTGTAAGTACTCAAACAAGAGGCCTTAAAGGGGATCACAAATAAACACCACCATACGGGCTTTTGGGATGAGGTTGTTGCACACATGCATCTGTTTTTGGGTTCTCAATGTGGCAGGTATGCAATAGGAGAGTTTAAATAGGTGAATAGGCACTTGAGGTTATTTTTGGCTAGCTGGAAGTAATGAGTGAGCTGCATAGCGTTCCACAGTGTAACTTAAACATGTTTACATCATGGTAAGACGCAGATCTAAATGCAAACATACAAGGTCATTTTGTGTGACACACATTCAGAATAGCTGCGTGAAATGTAACAATCTCATTCCTCTCCTTCTTCCCAACCGGTTTTGTTTTCACAAAGGACTACGTTTGATTGTAAGTTTGATTTTAAATCGTAATTTGGAACTTGAGCGTCTTTGTGAAGTCTTTGTGAACACGGCCTAGGACTAAACAATTATACAGATCAGTGTTATTTGAAAACAAAATTTTTATAAACCAACATTTCAAGGGTCAGTGACACAAAGACACAAATTGATTTGTCAACTTTCTGAAAATATTTCAACTCACCGATAAGCACTTAGGTGTGGCCAGTGGGGTCTTTAGCAAATTTAATTTCAGGGTTTTTGAAATTCAAAACATCAAAAAACAGTTCTAGAAATTCAAAAAATGTCCAAACAAAGAAATATAATAGAACAGTGTAATATGGGATGGGAACATCCACTTTTTTCTGTAAAGACCACACTGTTCATGCTGTTGGGTGCGAGATTAATAACTCTTTTTCTGTAGCCATCGAGTCTCGTATGGGATGTTGTATAGGTTATGTCTGGGTTCTTAAAGGAATCAACATTTTCGTTCGGGAAAATTTGTTACAACCATCATGATGACGTCAACTCAAAGGGGCTGTGGAGAAATCACCATAGGCAGGCTTTTCAAATTTGGCCAATTAACTTCTGAGATGCCTTGTAAATCAGCTACATTAGTAGCACACACATTGCCAGGGATTGTCTGCATACTATGCAGGGTTTGTCATGGTTAGAATTGGCAAAAGGTGGTTATGGGGTCCCTTCATAAGGAAATAAACATGCAAATTTGGGTCTTTACACATAATTTTGCCAAATGACATTTGATCTATAAAAATGGAAGTATATATCACAATAATTTCAAAGACCAAATTTGATCAACTGAAACTATTTTGTGCTTTCAATATGAAATGGGTATTCTTGATACAAAACCCCCATTTTTATATTACAGAACGCCTGGCCACATTTTATTATGCGTGCCTAATACAATAATACGATCATACTCATACTACTCTGGAATGAATTCGTATGTTCCACCTGTACCCCTTTTGTATTTCAGTAAATGGATGGAATTATATGACCCAAAATATTCTAGTGTATCTATACCATTGTAATAATTTACTTGTATATTCAATGATAGCTTCCAATGACAAAGATTAAATTTCCTTGATATAAATCATTGTTAACCTAAGTACAGATTTATATTGCACAATCTCAAACTTAACCCATTTGTATTTTTCTTGAAGACATAGCCGTGTTGACCTTTCAATATGCCTCTTCCACATATAGCCGATGTGTCCGGTCGCAGTGCACTTAGCAAGTTTTTAAAGTCAGCCACCAACAGTGGCGTAACCCCCCCGGATCCGCCACTGTCCACTAGTTTGACATCTGCCAGTAAGTATAAAATCATACTGTCCTATTGTACTTTGGGGTTTCTAACAAATAATTCATATCTTGGCATATGCAAATCAATGTGGTACTATTCTATAGTTTTTGTGGGTGTACTCATATATGATACTGTACAGCATATAGATTGTTGGGAAAAGACTCGGCTTCTCGCGGGGTTTTTTCTACGCGTCTCGCAATGTCATGCTTTAAAATTGTGCTCAAGTTCTGCACTTCCACGATGCAATTTGTGTTTAAATGCCGCGACACTAACGACCCTTGTAATAGGATAAATTTTGGTGTGGTGCCGACAGACTATGCACGCTCATAGACAGGGAGTCGGAAGTACTACATTGATGCTGATCCTCCTGCTCGTGTAGACAGCCCTTACACAGGACATAAGAATATTCTGTATAAACTGTATTACATATCCAATCTTTATTTCCATGCAAATATATGTACAATATAAAAACATATTAAAACCCTGCATGTTTGACACCGCGCATTCTTCAATGATAACAATGCAACTTGTTTTCTTTTGAAAAATATTCCCATTATAAGATCATCTATATAAAATACCAATACTACTCTAAAAATAAAATAATTCACTCAAGTTTCTCAAATCCACTAGCGCAGTCTTCTTGGATGACATGACGTGGATTTTGACTCAGTGGCCTTTGTCACAAAATGTGGGCCTTATTGCCACGGGCAATGCACATCTTAAAGAATTGGAAAAAACACTTTTTACTGTTCAGTGATTGCAAACAGCATATTGAACCTTTTACTTTGGTCTAAAGATAACCTCAACCCATCCCAGCGTATGGTCCCAGGCCCTAATGGTGGAGATTGTTTTAAATACTTGCATTCACATACAGTGCGCCGCCAGCGGGTTACCCGTGCCAATCCCCAATTATTGACCGCAAGGGTCAATACCACCATGCATATCACAGTGGATTAATCACAAAGTAGAGATTTTATTATGATGAAACGGTTCAAACAATTAATAAAGTATATATGTGTGATCGAAGACCGGGAAGAGTTTACCTATTGTAAATTGTCATTTTAAGTGTGCTTTAGATGCTAGAGACCATTTAATAATTATATTGACACCAGACCTAGTGAGCGGTGACGTGATCTTGCTTAATATTTGTACTTATGGGGGTTCTTTTTCCCGCGATGTTCAGGAAAACTGTGCCTCTCTGAGGGAACTGTTTTGCAAAGCTCACCATATTGTTGCGAAATGCAAGAATTTCAAGTGTGTGTACAAGGCCATATGAAAAGAGTTCAGTTGTGCCAGAAGAGTTGTTACAGCTCATGAGTAAGAAATACCATTATTTTAACACATATCCAACATTTGTGTAGCCAGTAGAAAATTTGCCAACAAGTGATTTAAATACAGAAAATCAAAAAAAAAGAACCTTGACAAAATTGAGGGTGTCAGACCCTCCATCAAAACAAAATCAGTCAAGAGTTCTTCTAAATGGACCACTCGCAGGTGGAGTGCCCATCTCCTCTGTCATTGGCGTTGGTCCATACTCCCTCATAGAATGTGTGCTGTGGGGTTTGCCACTCCTCCCGCTCAACGAGTCCTGTTTGCATTCCCGCGATGCTGGTACCCATTTTACTCCTGGTGGAGAGAGGCCAGCATGTAAAATGCCTTGGCCCACGTGCACAACACTTGGCGACAGCGGGGCTCGAAACCCACACCTTAATGCTTATGTAGCGCGATCCTGACCACGGCACCACAATTGTGCCCCCCATGTTCATACTAGGCTTTTATAAGAGAGGTTAGGTCCAAAAGGTCCATAATTTTTGTGGGGTATAGTGACTACCTAATGCTTTCCTCTATATAGGATATTAGAATAGTCCATATTGGTGGTTTATCACTTACAAAGTTGCAATATTAATTCCTTGTTTGATAGAATTTAAGGTGTTATTTTCGTGATCTTTGCAAGCTCTTTTCTTCTTGTGGTTTTTAAACATTTCATAGGTGGCCAAACGTATATTCCGGCAATGTTATTCTTCTAAATCCAAAATTATTAAAATAATTCACATTTATCTGGTATTAATTTTGTGGCCTACTGTGACCTCTCATGGAGTACAGAAGGGCGAAAGTCTTTAAAAAAAAATCACTGGGTTTTAGTGTTTTTGAAACACAGGAAGAGCTCTGGAGCTCAGGAAATATTTCAGGACTATTCAAGATTTTTCCTGAGAGGTTTCCTTTGTAGAAATTTCAAAAACAAAAATTTGTGATTTTTTTTGCAACTTTTTAAAAAATGAATGATAAATCAAGCAAGGTTCGCAGGTATATAACAACAGAAAAATCATTTAAAGGTTTTAAAAACGTTAAGACAAGTTGGGGATGAGGCCAAGGATGACGAAATGCACCTTTAAATATAGAGTGTGATGTATTAATAAAAATATTGGCAAATCTTTAAAATGCTAACATTTCAATTCATTGGTATACAATCAAAAGCTACCTTTATATGTATCATTTTCATAAACTATATCTGATAGTCCTAATCTAGTATAAATTGTACTAATATTTTGAACAAAATTTACAACTCTTCGATTTACAAAATGGAAGTTGTTGGTATGTTTAAAAGAGATCAGATCCAGTGTAAAAAGTAATACCTAATATCCAAGTGAATACTTAGAAGACACAGAAGACTATAACAATGCAGGAGTGGACTTCTTGGTTTTCTATACACTTGTTGTAAATATTAACAGGGTTTATACACTTTAATAAAGTACGAGTGAATAAGCTGGCACAGAACGGAAAGTAGTAGAGTAGATATGTGCATGAATTGTGCACTTGGTGATAAAAGCATGAAACTTGGCACGAAGTTCGGGCATGTTCTAAGAAGGATTTTTGGCTATAGGGCATCGCAGATTTTTTGTGTAACAAAAATGGCGGCCATTTTTCCAAAATGGCTGCCATTGCTGGTATTTTAGCTCTTTTGATGGACTAAATGTGTTTTGATTGTTTGTTTTGGGCTACCAAAACATGATTTTTAGCCCAGAGCCTATTTGCCTAAAACGAATTGATTTATCGGGCAAACTATTCTTAACAGAAATGGTGGCCATTTTTCCAAAATGGCTGCCAATTCCCTTATTTTACCAATTTTCGACTGAATATGCATATTTTTATCTTCCAAAGCAGATTTTATCATGCAGCAATGCAAAAATAAAACACTGTAAATAGGCAATCAATGCCAATTTGTTTGATGTTACTAAGTGCAACATTTATGTTAAACAGCAATGTCAAATACAACCTGTAAATTGGCAATCAATACAGTGGCAGACATTTAAAATAGTCACCATTGCTTGTTTTGTATTTGCTTTGCACACTGAATAAACTCAAAACATATTAAGAATGGCTTTCTTTTGTTGTTTTGTTGATAACGAAAGATTGTGAACATTTCCAAAATGGGAGGAGGCTTTTGTGTTATGGTATGTCTCATGAGACGAGCATACACTATTGCACAAGTACAGGTATACCCTTGAAAGGGCTGCCACACATGACACACCCAGGAGCAATGCAATTATTATCTTTACCAATGTTTTACATAAATCCTATGCACTGAGTCCCTTGTTGTGGTTACGATCTTATCCATTATTATTATTTATTATGTGCAATTAGGTTTATATTGTGGAAATGTATGCTAATGCCAACAGAATGTACTATTTTGTTGTTTTAAGCACCAATATGTGATATCATACGCTGATTTCTGTACAGTACCAAAGGTAATTAATTTCAGTAAGGGTTTACAGCCAAAATCTGCTTTACTTCAGGTGCATGCACACTTTTTTGGTGTAATCAATCATAGCTACCCAGTGTTGTAAAGTCATCCAGTGGCCGTGTGGCAATGTGGAACTCATTTTAAGATTGACAAACAGAGCAATCTTCTAATTTTGGCCGTATATTTCATTTCCGAAAAGGAAACAAAAGAACAAATTAAAAAAAAATCATGATCATGAATTATCAGGAACTTAATAACAATTGATTACTCACGTCTGTTCTTTCTGGTATGCTGATATACTATCTCATAAGTGTTGTGGTAGTTCATATTATTATTGATAATAACAATCTGAATAGGGCCTATGTAGAGGCCTCTAGACATGTCACATAGTTAAAAAAAGAGTTAATAATATCATTATCAATTTATCAAATGACAAATACAAATTCAATAGATAAACTTCTATGTGAAAACAACTATGATAGATACATCAATTACCAACTATTAGAATAACTTAAGAGAATAATTTATTTAAGTAGACATTTCCCCAAACATTTACTGTGACCAATAGATAGAAGAGAAAGAAAACCTAGTTGGTCTTCCATATAAGAAACCATTATGGGGATCTTTCCTGGATTCTGATGCCTCAACCCTACCTAATCTGATGAAAACAACTATCCTAGACAGCCGGAGTGGAGGAAGATAAAGAATAAGAAAGACAAAGAACAAAGTTCACAATATCAGTATTAATGAGCTCTGTTTAATGGAAGCCAATGCAGTTGGTAGATATGCTATGTTCTTGACAACGGATTTTAACGACAAAACGAGCAGCTGCATTTTGAACTCGATGAACCTTGGTCAGTTCTCTTTCTGGGAAACCATAGGGCAAGGGGGTGCAGGATCCTCCTCCCCAGCCTTGAATGTAACAAAGTCATGGACCACAATGGTGCATTTGTTTCATCAAGGTACTGTCAAAATTACCAAATTTTCCTTATCCAATGCTGACTTACCTTGTTGTTAACACATGATTGTTCTTTCTTAGTGATAAGTCTACGATGTAATGGCACCAAGGTTCCGTGCTTCAGGTTGCGGATGAAAAACTGAATTGTCAATGATGGATGGGTGAGAGTTACTAGTCTATCTGTAAAGAATGAGAATGAAAGCACAACATTCTCTGTAGTCTTGTAATAAATATCAGCTTGAAAGGAACATCAGCTTGTTGGATTTACATCAGGATCTGATAACTGCAATGCATGATTCAATAATCATTTATGACTGCATCACAATCCCAATGGTGGAAAGACAGAAAGAGCTGTCATCGGTGTAAACGACAGATTGAACACCATGGGCAGTAATGATATCCTGTAGTGGGCCAGTAAACAAGATGAAGTCAATACATCCAGTAACAGACCCTGTGGAACTCCACAATCTACCGCTACAGGATCTGATGAAGCAAATTTGATCGATCTACATGGTTAAAAAATAAACCTGTAAAAAAACAGGGTTTTCACTGGCAGCTGGACTCACAACGTGCAGAACGTAAATAACTGGAGCCGTAAAAATACGAAACCATTGCAGGGAACGTAAAATAATCTCAGCTTCAACGTCTTGTGGGGGTTTGACTGTTTAAACAATAATTAAGAATTAAAACGTTACAATCATCTGACCATACTTTGCAGCTATGGCATCATACAAAAGTTGTATTTACGTCCATCCACTTGGCTGTAAAAAAGTTATATTTCAGGCAACAAAAAAGGCAATAAACTAAGGAAACGTTAAAGCACTACAAATTTAAATATTATACAATTCGTTTTATATAGTAATGCACACATTCTAATGTCACACAATTACTTAATCATCATGAGTAAATTTAATACACGGTACCTTACATAGATTCGAACCCATGGCCTTAGATTAACATTCCTAAACCTTATCCACTACACTACATAACTTTTACATATATAACATGCTAAAATTAATCATTCTGTGTGGTACTACTTTTTTGTCAAATTAAACTAAATATAATACAAAAAAGAATCGAGTTCGACAAGAGTTTTTTAAACTATTTTTTTAAAATGAAAGTGAAAATAAGATTTTGCATTTTTTTAATGACGTTACTTAAGACATTATTTAACACATTTTATAGGTAAAACGATTTTCATAGTTCATATTCTTACATTAAAAACAAGTAAGTTACAAAAGAACGTAATATTACGGAAAATATAATAACGGTCAGCGTATAAATACTACCCTTTTCAAAATGTGTAGTATTATTTCTAACCACTGTTTATTTACATTTTTTCTTTGCTTTCCAAATTATAATTTTATGTTAGGTATAGGTAATAAAGCGTGAAGATTATTGAATAATTGGGTTTACCGTAATTTAAAGGTAAAGTCTGGTAAAATAGGAACATTTTAACAGTGTAGATTGAGTTCGGTCATCTAGGTATAGGAAAGTACCAACTTGCAAATGCTTTTCCCTTATTTCATAGCCTTCAGGCGGGTTAAGAGCTGTTTATGGTCAATAGTGTGAAAAGTGGCACTGAGTCTAATAACACTAACAAAGCCTCTTATGTTTGTCAAGACCAATCAAGATGTCGTTCTGCGCCTGTAACAATGTCTCCGCACATTGTCAATTTACGGTATGCTGACTTCATTGGAACATGGAGATCATTATCGCTGAGATAAGTCTACAACTGATTTTGCTAATCTTTCAATCACCTTCCAGGAAATGGATATAGAATATAATTTTGAGATGATGGTGGTGTCCGAGCTGAATTTCTTCAGCTGCTGGATCACAGAATGAATGGCATGCTTGAAGCGCTTGATGAAAATACATCGATCCGAATCAGGAAAAGTTGTTAACTGGTAACAGATCATACAGACAGTTTTAAGAGACTGGCCGTAGTATATCAGTAGAATATTATGAGCTTATTGATCGTGTTTGTGGAAATTCTGCCAAAACTGTTAGCAAGGTCTTTTGAACATTCATGGTACTTAGTGTATGTTTCACTCTAGAAGTTAAATTGCTGACTACATGGAAAAGGTCCATGTTGGTGTACAACATGTAGATAATTTGGTTTTGTTATGATATTCCGTCTTGCTCCCCTTACGAAAATGCATGCATCAAAAGTCTTTGCACAAGCTTGCAGGAAGCTAATTGCAGCAAGCTTGCGCAGTTTGCAGCCAGCCCATGCATTACTTTTTGCGGATGATTGCCCACGCATGCCACAGGCAATACATGCTTGCAAGCTTTTGCAGCATGCGGCACATTCGCAAGGCATGTGCAAACATTGCAAGCTTTACACAAGTTTTCAAGCATGCGGCGCACATATTGCAAGCAACACGAATGGTTGCAAGCGGGCACAATTCGCAAGCAACCACACACATTTTGCAAGCAATTTTTTGCAAGCCTAATACTGTATTCACTGCTTTCTTCTGCAAGCTTCTGCAAGCATTTTCCACAAACAAATGACAAGCTTGCTAAGTTTTTTGGGACTTTGTATAATAATTTGAATGCATGCATGTTGCATGTGTTTACCCTTGAAAGTAGAATTTAGAAAGAGAAGTGATTTCTTATGTATTCAAATTATACAATTAAGTAATTAGGCTTACTGGTAAAACTTGCAGTTTTCTTTAACATATACTTTTGTCAAACACTGCCCTGGTGAAAAATAGTAAAATGCTTCTATTATAGTTCCACTGCTTGTTTTTAATATCTTTTTTGAGGCTGCATGAGCCTGAGGGGAGCAAAATAAAGCTTGAACCTGAAGTTGACAACAACTTAGACTGGTATGCGTGTACACCTTACAGCTGTTACTGATCGACTACTTACTAGATGAAACCATGCTCACATTTCCAAGCAAATTCCGATGGAAAAAATTCAGCACAAAAAAAGCTGAGCTGTAAACATCACGTATGCCCTATTTTCATACAAGCGTTCGCCTATGTGATAACCTACGGGCTGCCTGTATCCAAGATCTCTTTCCAGCTGTGTATTTTCAATCAGCTGTCGTATGAGTATGGTCCTTATACATCTGTGAAAGACTGCTTGCTAGCTTTTGGAATGATCTTAGCCAATCAAGACCGTCTTGGCTTACTTTGAATGACGTTTGATGATTTGCGTGATTTGCAGAAAATGTCACTGAAATGACTGAAGTGAAGCTGAAAGAAAGTTGTCCAGCTGTACAACAAGACAAAGGCATTGAAGGATTTTACATTTTAGGAGGAGGGCAGTAACTGTAACGGGTTTACTGCAGCCCATGATTCGCAATGGCCATGTTGTTTGTTGTCATGGTCATGATGGTCGGTCTCAGTGATCGATGTCCAAGTTTCAGTCTCAGTCATGGCATGCATGATAGGACCTGCACGGTAATATAACACCACAGCATAGTAATTTCTTTGCCATGGCATTGGCATATTTTTACCAAAGCTATCGTATCCATACTGTATGAACCTAGTTTCAGTGGGTATGAATCAGTATTCTTCCACCACATCCTTCCACATACATGTTCAACACTATGCTGTTTTACAATATCCGGTTGAGGCATGGTGAGGCTGCCGAATTCATATAGGGTGGTTGGCACAATACTTTACAAAAAAAATCTTTATAGTAGTATGTGATATAGACTAAGCTAAAGAAAGTAGTACTGCACTGGCCCTGACTGGTGGCTGTTCTCTATCTATAGGCATTTTTTTATGACTTGCATTTGAATTTGATTTCTAAGACGATGTTTTACAACTTACATGCATAAGCATTAACATGAAGCCATCATTGCATGCCATAGCCTGCATATGACTGTCACGTGATTTGGGCTGAATACTACAGTAATGGCAAGTATTTTCTCTTTTCTGGCAGCTAGCACACTGAGCTAGGGCCTGCAGCGTACGTACGTGGCCAAGTCAGAAACTTTTAAAAATGGACGCGACATAACACCTACGCCTGCCCATATCAATTTCGTACGTGACTCGCCCGCGAGGTTGACAGTTTAAACTTAATGACACAATCGATTCCCCCTTATTTATTTTTTAAATAAGGTGAAAAACTTGGGACGCTGGCCCGTTTTTTCTCGATACAATAGATCATTTCAGGTACCGTAACCTTTACATAATTTGCAATTCAAATTGGGGTAAAATACACAAAGAAAGATTAGCCTCCTAGCTACCACTTCGGTGAGAAAAATTGAACCTTTTGGAATCGCACGAAAACATAATATCCAACGTTGACAGCTAGTTGTGTGCGAATGTACATTTCGGGATACAAAACTCAGTACATATGGTGTGCGTTTTTGAATAGCAAAATGCATATAAGTAACAACACGGGCACATTTTAAACCAACCCCACTGCCCTTATCAGCATCCATTGTTGGTGATCTCCCTGAGGAGTAATTATTATATGATTGGATTGGATTTGTGGGATACAGAGCCGTAAAAGAAAGGAAAATTTATTTTTGATTTTGGCCACCACCCTATGAATTTGGCAGCTCAAGCGAATAAAACTGTATTGAAGGATGTGGTGGTTGATTACCATTCCTCCCTTTTATTTTATTTATTTTTTTTTTGGGGGTGGGGGGGGGGCCCTTTTGAGGGGAAAAATGCACACTGGCAGTTACTCCGCAACCTGATTTTTGGGTATACTATATTTTCTCTCAATTTTCGTGTCCAAGTCCACAACCGTACGCACGCCATTCACGCCTTCAGCATAAGTACTGTAGCAAACCAGTTGACAAACAACAAATAATTTTAAATCAATCATTGAGCGTGTTATGATCCAAACAGGCTAGAGAATAACCGATTGATCGGTATTCTTGAAATCGGGCCGATTAATATGACCTAGCAATCGGATCGCGGCGGCAAATTTCTCATTTTTACCGATTTTTCTATACCGATTAAATTAATATCAAAGAGGTCCAAACTTGATGTAAAATTGTTCCAAAGTGTGTCCAAACGGTGAACATAAATCGAAAATGAAACAATCAATGTCTTATTAAGTACACAAGAGTGTGTGTATGTTGTTCCTACTTACTATTTCGCCGATTTATGGCTTTGCCTTAATCATCTGCTGACTTTCTGGGCAGCTTTTGCTGTCGAAAACGGCGATGAAATGCCAAAAAGTACACAGAAAAAAAATCGAATCGGAATGAACCATTTTGAAATTTTTATAAAATCTGTAATCGGTATCACAGATTAGGGGGACGGTTAGAACCAAAAACGGCGCGTAGATCGTACCACTGCAGCACCAGCACGATAGCATACAGAAAAGGATAAATAAACTTCGGGCCTGGACACTGGGACTTGCCAGCATTGTGAGGAAACTGCCCTAGCAGCCTAATTCGGCATACTTTTTTTGGGCCGATGAGTGCGGCGCTTCAGCCCATATTCTTTTTCGGACTGCGAAATAAGATTTTTTGTCATTTGTCAGACTTAACCCTAACACGTCTTAACCCCCCCCCAAAAAAAATGGCCGAGGGTCAATAGAAGGCAACGCATTGGTCTCCTTCCCTGACGTCATAGGTTGCAGTGATATCAATCATTGCTTTCCATTGCCTTGGGCCGCCGGGAAAAATGGCAGGAAAAGCTCTTTAGTCTCACATGCAATAGTCAGAATAGGTCTCCTGCATGAAAGCGGTCCAAGTTCAATCAAAAGCAATGAAACCCGGAATGTACGCTCACAGAAACCCTGCAGGACGTTGGGAAGGAGTGCATGGCGGGATCCAAGATGTCAACCGGAACTTCGTTTTATGATGCGTGGACGTCTCAAAGGCAATGGAAAGCAATTGATTTTTGGGTCCTCATCAGGGGAAAACGGCCGAAAGGCAATCGGAAGCAATGGTGTTCCGACAGGAAAGCAGCCGAGTTGCAATAGAAAAATCATTTGCTGGTAAAATAATAGTTCTTGACGTCTGATGTGCAATTACATGCAATACAACCTGAGCAACTTGATTACTTTTCAATGACTCTCAGACTGGTTAGGTTAAACAAACGGCGCTTCTTTTCATCTTTTCACCAATAGCATGGAGAAAAATTAAATTCGGCCTGTCGTTAAATTAGTTATTACCCTGTAACACGTCATGCACTCCATCAGACCTTACAGTAAAAATAGCAAAGTCATTTGGAGCTCTAGACAATCAAACCGGCCCGGCAGTAAGCTAAAACGCGTTCTGGCTATTGCCGAGGTTTCGTGTACCCTCTATCAAAATTCCACACAAAAAACGTCTCACTGGCAGTTTAAATGCAAATGGTCTCTCAAGGGACCACTTCACAGACGCAATTAGCAGCGATGTACTTTTTTGACAATCTCCTGAGGGGAAAGCGGCCCACTGGCAAGGCATTAAGCGCGTTGGTTTTTCTGATGGTAGAACCGGCTTGTTATTTATCAGTAATTTATTTTCGGCGATCTTCTGATTGGAAAACGGGCCCGTCGACTGTAGTCCTTACCAATCGCAAAAATCAGCATTAAAAGATCCAATTGCGCTAATTGCCTTTCAAGACCCAGTGTTAAAGTTAAATGAAGGTTCCCCCGTACTACTGGAAGTTGGCGGAGAATATTTTGTTAAAGACTACGAAGTATAACACTTTTATGGCTATGTGCACAGCTATAATGTGCATCAAAAAGTACACAATTAGGCCTATGAGTGACATAAAATAAAATTAAATTAACCCTATTATGTGCTGAATCGACACAATGTCATCATGGACTGCAAACCATACTGTGAGACTGTTCACACTCTGTGGGAAAAGTGTCCCAGTATTTTGACAACCCATCGGATACAGGATGACGTTGTGACAAACAGGTTATTGTAGGTGTATAATTTTTCGTGTTATTATGCAAGTGCAATTCTCATGGCAAGAAGTGCTCTCCTAAAAGTTGTAATTTCAAAAGTAAGATATCATCTGGAGAGAATTGTAGAAATTACCCTGCACATGATGTACGGTCCATAAAAATGATCTGGTTCAAGAGAATCTCCAAATGTGACTCTCATACAATGCACTTATTAAGAGCTGCATCTGGATTGATCAAAATGCCACTTACGGAGAAGGGGAGCGATCACTCTCCCCCGCCTTAAAAGACAATTGATATGTCTGTTTTTGAAAACACTGAGTTGCACAGGAGCCTAATTTACAACCCCACTACTAAAAAATTTAATTTTGTATTGCTCCTTGTTGTCTTAATAACCTTCACCATTCACACGGTATGAATTCTATGCAAAATTTCCTTTTCGGGTCATTGGTTGTTCCCGTAGGGAAGGGTTCCAGACGCCCTGTAACGCAAGCATCTGCGCACGCTACATTGCTGCACCCTGCATGCTTGCTGCAAGCAACTTTCATGTTGTACTGCAAGCCTGCGCAGCTCGTAATACTCAAATTGCACTAGCTTGCAGCAAGCTGTCTCATGGCTTGCAACCATTTGCAAGCGTGCGCATGCAGGCACCACTTGCAAGCGTGCGCATGCAGGCACCACTTGCAAGCGTGCTCATGCGCGTAATGTTCCAAATACTAGCCTGCACGACTTGCCGGCAAGCCGTTAGTAACCGCAAGCCCCCCTGCGCGCAATCCTGCAAGCACCGCGCGCAATCCTGCAGCCACCTGCGCGCATCCTGCAAGCACACTGCGCGCAATCCTGCAAGCACCCTGCGTGCAATCTTGCAAGCTTGCACATGCGCGTACTTGCCAAATACTACTTGCGCAAGCTTTAAAATTTGCTTGCTGCAAGCATTCAGCAGCATGCTGCACGCTTGTTGTGCAAACATCTGCAAGCTTGCTGCATTCCTTGCATATAGTCTGCCATTTTCGTAAGGGTTTATTATTCAAAACACTGATCCCTGTAAGCTTCCTTGCATACTCCTGAGCCCAGTCTGTGCAACTCTGCGCTCCAGCCGAGGGTGTTCCATCTTCTCAATCCCAAGCCATCTGAATACCAAGGAGCATGATATGGAAAACTAGAGTTTGACTGACGATTGGAGCATGTTTCATCAGTCTAGATAAGGTGTTTGTATATCATTACATGAGAATTGGCAGTCAGCATCTAAAGGTAAACACAGACGTGCACAGGTATTTCAGAGTAGATCTTTTGATGTTGCAAATTATCAAGTCTGCCTATACCGCTCCTGAAAGCTTGCTTTCAGCTTTTTCCTGTCAACTGCACCGCCTTGCAACCACAACTTGGAATTTTTGGCATACTTTTCTAACTTCTTGGAGGCCTTGTCCAGAAGATTTTCCAATACTCTTTTATTTCTAGTCCATCCTCATTCACGTGGACATGGAAGCTGCAGGAGATGCAATCATCAGTTGACCCAACAGTAAGCGACTTGATAGGTGGCTCCTCTTGATATGTTTCAGTGAGTGCTGCCTTTATTGGAGGAAGACACTGATGTTTTTATACATCAGACCAACCAGCACTCAATTTATTTTTTTTTTGACAGCATTGGACTAGTAAACTTCTGCTAATGCCATATTCTGACATGGAGCTTCAGAATGTTGCCCTCAAGTCGGATCAACATGGATCACAGTTAGTTTGAAAAAAAACATGGCGTTTATGAAGTCTGGTCAACCACTTGGTATGGTTCGTTTGCTTTGTTGAGTTTTTATTGTGGGTAGTACAAATACCCTCTTCATTCAACATAATAAGTAAGGATGATGAACATTATCTCTTCACGGTAAACCGATGCATACCTCGGTGGTAGCTATGAATAACCTAATTGTGTCTTTTTAATTAAAACCCATGCTTAAGACACACCCTAACTGTGAAGAACTTTGCGACTCTATAACCAAAGGAATTGCACTGTTTACAACAAACTATAAAAGTAATTAATGCGGCCTCTTGAAAATGGCCACCACTGTTGTCATCAACCATTTGACATCTCAAATAACACTTGTTCTCACTTTATTGATTGTATGAAAAGAGACGTTATACATAATTTCATGCAAATATTTAAAATAGCTGTTAATGGCGGCCATTTTGGAAATGGCCGTACTTACTGCCATGGGATAAACCTGCAATGGCCATTGATTTAAAGTCTTAAAACATCCATATGCATCAAATACCATGCTTGAATGCCTAAAAGCATGTTTTATCACCTCAATCTCAAATCTTAGGATAAATAGCAAGTAATGCAGCCATTTTGAAAAATCGCCGCCATTTTAATCAGGGACAAATTTGCGATGCCCCTAATAGCCAAAAGTCTTTCTTATGACATGCCCTGATATGTGCCAAATGTCATACTTTTATCACCAGTGCACAATTCCCCCAAAATAGTGCCACATCTCTACTTTTACTAAGAGGTTTTATAAAAACAATCCAGTAAAACCCATTTAACATTCGACAACCACCAACAATATTTATTTTATACCCTGGACAGAATCCCTTTAACGAGCTCATACTTCCTGGTTGTAAAAGGCGGAGCTATAAGCGCATATCGTTTTGATTGTCATCCGAGGCAAGTGCATTTTTTTCCGGAGTAAATATGAAGGAACCCGGAAGTAGCGCTCATCAAAAGGTTCCCCCCTCCCCCCCCCTTGAGTATAGAAAATCAATACTTTTCATAAATGGTACCACTTACTCGGATGTGTTAGAAGCATCTCACAAACATCACTAGAGCAGTCACCTGCATATGCAAATACCTTAAACTAAGAATTCTTTTGGAATGCAAATTACCATCAACTTCCATGTGGTAGTAAAACTGATTATACAAATCATCTACACTTAATCCATTATGATATCTTACTACCTCATCTATTCCTACCAAGTTTACGTAAATCGCGGCATAGCGTCTCGTCTGCAGAAGCATTTTTAAAAGGTTAAGAAGCATACGACGCCCCTGACTGGAACAGATTGGATCTAGGTGTGCTGTTATGCAATAGTAAGGCGCGACACAATAAAATTGATGACCAAAATATTAGAACAGGCTACAAAAACTCATTTCGTGATAAACATTCTATTCGGGGTAGGGGGAATGACTTTCTACAAATAGAAAGTCAAGCTCTTTTATGTATTCTCATTGGGTGCATTGCAAAGATTGTGCGTTGGAGATTGTTCTAACTCACCCAGTACTGTCATAGTAGATGGGGAGGATCCACTACCAATATTTCTAAGACTACACAACATTCTAATTCATGTGCATATATTAAGGTGCCTATTTGGTTTTACAATATAAAAATTTTCTATTTACCAGCAGTTTGCCTGGTTAAATACAACAGACACCCTTGGTAGAGAGCATGCAAACATCAAACTTTCTGAACTTCAAATGTGGAGGAATTACACAGAAGTATCTTAAGAGGGCTTGTTCTGATTAATGTCTATTGGTTTTCTCTTGATAGTAACCTTGTACTTGCCAGTAAGCACATACAAGGACGGAGGTAAAAAATCTTGCAGTTTTGATGGTAGAGCAATAATGCACATTGCAAAGCCCTATTATACTGTGCTCCTATGCTGGTCACAAACATTAAAACGGTTGGGTGTTTATTATTGGGAATGAAATTGGTTTGAGGGCTTCAAATTTCAGGACGCACAATGAGAAAAATATGGCCTTTCATCACAATATCAAAAATCGATACTACTCCGGGTAAACTCAGGGGTCACAAAGATGAGTCGAAAAACATGCCACCTTTAATTTATGCTGTCTGGTTCTGCGTGGAATTACTATCACACATATCCTCGCAATGATGTTATTTTATTTTTGGCACGTTCTCTCAAAATATGAAATTTCTTCAATTTGCTTCTACCAAATGATAGTCTATGCCTTTGGAAGAATAGAGGACAAATTTTACACATAAAAGACTCAAAAAAAGATAGGGCCCTAACCCTAACCCGGACGTCGGTGTCTAGCCTATCTCCCATGAGGAACTGAAGAAAGAGAGGAAAATGAAAAAGTCGCACAAATTCGGTGGGATTCGAACCTCAGGGACCTCGGGCCCAAGCCCAGGCCGGGATAAGCACGATATGGCGGTGTCGATGCCCGGCCAGCGATTTCGTGCCCATATGAAGGGGGGTCCCCCTTGGTTTGATGACGAGTCATCGCTACTGTCTGGACTTAGGGCATTTTTCTCCATTTCCACAGTGAGAACTTTGGTGAGACTTGGTTGGCTAGTGTTAATAAGAGAATTAAAGACATCCAGGAATTGTAGCGCTAACTTTTCCATAACTTTAATCACCAAATGTGTTATTACATGAATATCAAGATTCATATCATTGATATTAAAACCACAAAGGTAATAGACCATTAAACACGGTGAGGCCATGGGAAATATGCATACGGCGTGCGTTTCCTTGTATTAAACGCATTTCGTTGTCTGCTGAATTAATTTCGCGGCGACATTAATTATAAAAATCGTTCCGTTAACCCATAAGGATGCTGATTTGGTCTTAATCAGTTTAGGTGAAGGCTAGGTATTAAAAGTTTTATAACCAAGCATAAAAATATAAATTTTGAACAATCTTGAGGGCGCACTATTTTTCAAATGTGCCAGGTCTCTTTAAAAGGATTTCCGGGTAAGGAGAGGCGGCCCTAATTAATAGTCATAGAATACTAGCTCCTTTTGCCACGATGTGGTTTCTTGTAATCTTTGAGGGAGGGTCGCCAATAGAGATGGTTGGGTACATGTAACTCCTACCTTCAAAATATACATGTATATTTCATGAAAATATATCAAGATTTTTATAACTTGGTTAAAGGGGACTGAATTTGCCTAAAGGATATAAGAAGCACCCTTTTTGATGCATTCATATTTAATAGATGAGGATACTGAATTTTAACACATCAGGTTGTTGGAGATAGATCACAAACCCTCGAAACCAGCTATTGGATGGATAAGAAGGCATATGTCACAACAATAAGATAAGAACAGTAAAATGATCAATGGTCATGTCATACATCATCAAATGATATTTAAACATTGCCACACAGACAAGCAAGCAAAATTATAAGTACAACTACTATAAGGGCTTCCAAGATGCACAGTGACCATCTACTGACACATATGCTTAAATAAGATATAGTCAAACTAATGATTTATTGGGTGAGGCTATTATAATTGAAATGGATTTTCCTCGTTGTGCCACAATGGAAAATTATGTGATCAAAAATTTGAGGTAGAAATAATTTTTGGCAATCTTAGGTGGTGGGAAAGCTTT
Source organism: Ophioderma brevispina (assembly GCA_023653785.1). Lineage (NCBI taxonomy): Eukaryota > Metazoa > Echinodermata > Ophiuroidea > Amphilepidida > Ophiodermatidae > Ophioderma > Ophioderma brevispina. The sequence goes on along the minus strand of JAMKCH010009817.1, from coordinate 11,049 downwards.
ACTCTATTTGTGCCACAATCACCAGATGTTTTAGGATGAAGACAATTAAAATGTGCATATGTGTTTTCTGTTTCATGTGTCACCTTGCGACCAGTGGGGTTCAGATAACTTCACACATCCTTATTGAATTTTAGACAGCTGACCACACCAGAACTATGGGACTTAGGCTAGATACCAGAGGAGGGTGGGGGGATGGTGATTAATAACAACTATATGATGTTTCATTTATTTCTGGCATCTTCTTGCATGAATGCTCCATATGAGAAGGTCAGCTGTACAGTTCACCAGGCTTCCAACTTTTGGCAGATCAATAGAATCGAATTTTGTTGGAGGAAACTTGGGAAAGGTTGGGAATGATCGTCCCGGATGGATCTGGAACAAGGGTTGGTCTCGCCCTTCAAGTCCTATCACATCTGGGACAATTCATCTGACCAATCTGGACTGTTATGCCTACTCTACAGTGAACAGCTCCACTTCTTGATCAAAGATGTGGAGCAGTTCATCCAACATCTGTTTAGAATGTCCAATTCCCTCCAACAGATGAGGTGTCACGATGCATCCACAACTCTTCAAGTCATCCTGTTTCCTTGTTCAAGAATCCAAAAGATGGGCGAGTGAGATTATTGTGTCCACTCTCCATGCCAGTTTACTGTCCTGTTGTGCACCACTATTGCAGCCATCCTAGGGGTAAGAAGGGCAATATCTGAGCAATTTACGAATAGGACAACAACCTATAAGTGGGGTGGATTGTACGATGAAAGTGCAACAAAATCGTAGCGCCAGGACGGACGATATCGTTCACATCGCCTTCTTTGACGCTCTAGCCTAGCGAGTGTCCAGGAGTCCTCACGATGAGAGCACAGAGTGTTGCACTATAATCTGCTTGACTCTTCAGTGTAGCCAGCACCAGATGGAAGCACCCCAGAGGGAAAACAAACTTATCTACAATTGCTGATGGCACATTGTTCGCAGATAGGCTTTTTTCACTGCCACAGGGTCTTGCTGCGACGGAAATGACGTCAGGACATCATCCATTTCACAATCCCCCAACACTTCATTCCTGCAAGCACGACAAACCCAGGGTGACAAATTAGAAACTCTGTTTCATTGACTGCATCTTTAGTGGAAGCCCTCCCTTCCTCGCCTGTGAAAAACTTCGCGCAGGTTCTAGAGTGACCCTTCTCACGGCAAGATTTGGGCGAATAAAAGTAGGTGAAGATATCCTTTATTAAAAGCACACAAATAAAAAACTAAATTACATAAGTTTGTTATACTAAAGTAGCACATTCAAGAAAGTATGGATTAAAGCAGTAGAAGTAACAGCACATTTTTTGTGAGAGCGCCCCAATTTTCACAAATTGTGCCATGCACGTGTTCAAAGTGATCCATCGCGTTCCGTAATTCACGCAAGTCAGTTACCCTAATTTCATGGGATTGTGCTATTTCATAATGCACAGACAGAAAATATCATATCAAGTTCTGTCGTGATTCTATTTACCAACATCCATCTTCTTTGACACATGTCACTTTTGAACTGTACACTTCTCCATTTAGTTCAATTACTAGAATTAAAATTAAAACTATGGATAATTTCAAAATTGAAAGTTGAGGGCTCTTCAAAAATGTGCTGTTTATTGTTTAAACACACATCACATAGTCATTCTAAATTCTTTATGTTACAGCTGTTTTTCCTATTGGGCCTGTTTACCAAAAAAAAAAAGGCGGTAAAGAGGTTTTATACAGGCGGTGGCGGCCAAGCCTCATTCATTATAGCAACTCACCTAAATTCAAAAGAAATTACAGCAATACTGAGTGCAAACCATAAACCAATTTGGGTGCTTTGATATGGGTCATTCATTAGTGTTTCCATGACCCACATACGACCTCGTTCGTTATTCATACAAAACAATTCAGAAATAACCCTTTCAGTGGAGTTGATTCTTCAACTCCAACGGTTTTTGAATAAGAAAATACTCCTTGACAACATATAAAATATCCCGAATTTTCGTCAAGATTTCGCTTAAACGTGTTAAACCAATGGCCACGTCTGAAATTTGGATTTCTTGGCTGACCTGTACCAAAATAGTTACATTGCAAAAGGTCAACTTCATATACTTGCCAAGTAATTGCCATGAAAATCAAATACAACTTACTTGTAATATGATGACACCCTCGTGCCAATCCTCCGGTTTGGGGATGAGACCCAACAATGCATCTTTTTGGGTGAAACTGTCTGCACGCGCTCTTTGGGCAGACCAGGATTTAGCAACTGACAGACCGTCACCGCCAAACGGGATACGATGGATCCTCCCATCAGATGTTGTTGGGCAGTACTGCTGCACTGTGGCCATAATTTCTATCATGTCACCAGTTTTCATTTCATCCAGCTTCAGAAGGCCAAGTTGTTCTAGGTAAATGATTAAAATCCAATTCAAATATCAAAAGTTACTTTGTGGAAACAAACAAACAAACCACAACAAGCCCCCTTACGCCCAGACAACCCCCCCCCCTTAAACCCGGACAACCCCTTCAAACCCGCACAACCCACCTTAAACCCCAACAACCCCCCTTAAACCCCCTTAAACTCGTGCAACCCACCTTAAACCACACAAGCCCCCTTAAGCCCAGACAACCCCCCCTTAAACCCGGACAACCCCTTCAAACCCGCACAACCCACCTTAAACCACAACAAGCCCCCTTAAGCCCAGACAACCCCCTTAAACCCGGACAACCCCTTAAACCCCAACAACCCCCCTTAAACCCGGACAACCCCTTAAACCCCAACAACCCCCCTTAAAGCTGGACAACCCCCCCTTAAACCCGGACAACCCACCTTAAACCTAATCAGAGCGAGAGTACATGATTCCCCACCCCTCCACCAAGTTTCATCAAAATCGGACTTATGGATCTTCAGATAGTTTGTTCACAAGCTTTTTGGGTAAAAATACCCCAAATTAACTCATTATTATGCAAATTAGGTACCTAATTAGCATATGCCACGCCCATAATCTAATCAGATGAAGGGCATGACAGTCCAATCCCACCTACCAATTAACATCACCATAACCCTTATGGGTCTCATGTTATCGCGTTCACAAGATTGTGGGTAAAAATACCCCAAATTAACTCATTAATTATGCAAGTTAGGTACCTAATTAGCATATGCCACGCCCATAATCTAATCAGATGAAGGGCATGGCAGTCCGATCCCACCCACCAGTTACATCACCATAACCCTTATGGGTCTCATGTTATCGCGTTCACAAGATTGTGTTGGACGCCGCCGACTGATAGCATAATCCCCCTTCTGCTTTTCAAGCCAGGGGGATAACGTTTTACACCAGTAATTCAATCAGTTATAACTAAATTATAGTTAAACCCCAAGGAATATACAAAAAATTGTATTGAATTTTATAATGTAATAACTCACCACTTTTGATTTCTGAGAGGTTTCAGCTGAGTAACTATGTGGAATGTGCTGCACTGTAGTATATTGGTTTAGACATGGCAGATAAGTTACCAATATCCTCTCTATCAGGATCTGTATGATATTAAAAATCAAGAACATGGAATGTATTTATTAGAAGTTTTTAACATTTGCTTTCACCATTTTTCAGTAAGCACGAACAGTATCCATATGCTCATTAGGACACCACCATACCATTATGAGATAGAAAGTCAACACACAGAGACTAAGTAAGGCAGTGCAAATGGTCCTTTTTTATTTTGAAACTCAAAAAGTTTGCTTAGGCCTAAAAGAATTTTATTTTGAAATTGACTTCTTGATAACATTGGAAGCCATCCTATCACCAGAAAGGGTACTGTTCAAATCAAGACCCAATAGTTTAACAGACTGGGTGGCTTTAATAGTGTGTCCAAGACATGTACGTGAAAGTTCTCATATTGCTTTAATCTGCGTTTTGTCCCAAATAAAATTAACTCAGTTTCCCCCATGTGAAGGGAGTTTGTTGTCAACCACCACTGTTACAATTCTCTAATTATTTTCAAGGAACTGGGATATTTTAAGGGATAATCTCTATGCATCAGGTCAAAAGCAAATTGCCGACTGCCAACCATTTACATTCAGCAATCAGGGAGGTTTCACACAAAAATCAAGGGGTTTTTAAAGCATTTACATGTAACCTAATGGGAGCAAAACCTCCTGAATCAGGAAGGTTGTCAAATTTGTTTGTATAATGTACAAAAAATCATTATTCAGGGAGCCTCCCTCTGAGGCAATCTAGGGAGGGTTTGGCATCTCTGGAATGTGTATTAAATATTTTCATATCAATACTGCTCGATGATAGGGATGTACTAGCATACATAGCACTCATTCCTATGATCAGTTTGCTTGCTCCTGCGAGGAATCCGCCAGGACGTCCCGTTCCAACTCTCTTACATCAGGCGAAATTGACATTTCATCAGAAAGATGTTCCAAGTTAATTCTATCAAGGACCCTGTAGATCTGCACCATTTAGTGTTGGTATTCCTATTTTAGATGTTTTTTGGCGTCCTTTTTTGATGATATTATGTTATCAAACACGATTTGGTACCCTGGATGAAGCTGAACGATAAAACAAAGTTAGGATTACTAGAAATGCTTATAACATTAATTTTTTTAAACATTAATGTTAAATTCATTGTTTTCTGTTATATATTCTAAACGTTTATATATGAGAAGAAATGTGAATTGGGACAAAATCATGCATTGATTTGTGTCATTGCACTTCCAAACATCAAGCTTTGGGGCCAAAATTTTCTAAAAGGACTATAAGAACTGAATTATGCTTAACACTGGGGTTCTTGGGAACTGCTGGAGAGAGTGAATAGGGGGTCTTAGGGTCTGCACCATACCGGTACCCTCTTTTTTGGTTGCTTTTTATTCACATTGCACAAAGTTGACATAGTTTCAGACACATCTAAACTTTTTTTTGAAGGGTAATTGTGTTATATTTATGCCGCTTAGGCGTTCCATTTTAAGGATAGAAAGCAACTTGTGTAGATTAATAAAACTGCGATACTTACATTCTGTCATAATCATTGTTTGTCGGTTATGATGCCTGTACACCTGACGCTAGTTTGGTGCAGTAGGTACGCGAATTGTGCTGCGCCCACGAAAGTTAAAGGTGGCATTCCGTGACATTCCAGTATATGTTTTATTATTGAGAAAAGCTTAGTCACAACTTTTTAGCTGATCCCGACTTTACGGTTTGGTGTTATAGCAAATGCTCGTTCCCACGATCCCATAGGCCACTGTGCTATAATTTTTCTGTCCGTTTACAGACAGAAAATACCCCAAATTAACTCATTATTATGCAAATTAGGTACCTAATAGCATATGCCACGCCCATAATTAATCAATGAAGGGCTGACAGTCCAATCCCACCTACCAATTAACATCACCATAACCCTTATGGGTCTCATGTTATCGCGTTCACAAATTGTGGGGTAAAAATACCCCAAAATTCACTCATTAATTATGCAAGTTTAGGCTACCTAATTAAGCATATGCCAGGCCCATAATCTAATCAGATAAGGGCATGGCAGTCCTATCCCACCGCACCAATTTACATCACCATACCCCTTCTGGGTCTCATTTTTCAGCGTTTCACAAGATTGTGTGTTGGACGCCGCCGACTGATATCATAATCCCCTTCTCCTCTGCTTTTCAAGTCCAGGGGAATAACTTTTTACAAACGTAATTCAATCAGTTTATAACTAATTATAGTTAAACCCCAAGGATATACAAACAATTGTATTGATTTTATAATGTAATAACTCACCACTTTTGATTTCTGAGAGGGTTTCAGCTGAGTAACTATGTTGAATGTGCTGCACTGTAGTATATTGGTTTAGACATGGCAGATAGTACCAATACCCTCTTTCAGATCTTATGATATTAAAAATCAAGAACATGGAATGTATGTATTAGAATTTTTTAACATTTGCTTTCACAATTTTTCAGTAATCCGAAGCAGTATGCCAATACCGCATTAGGCGGACACCACCATACCATATGAGATAGATATCAAACAAACAGAGGACTAAAGCAGTGCAAAGGGTCTTTTTTTATTTTGAAATCAAAAAAGATTTGCTTGCCTAAAAGAAATTTTTATTTTGGAATTTGACTTTTCTTGATAACATTGAAGCCATCAGATCACCAGAAAGGGTCTGTTCAAATCAAGACCCAAATAGCTACAGACTGGGTGGCTTTAATAGTGTGTCCAAGACATGTAATTGAAAAGTTCCTCATCTTGCTTTAAATCTTCGTTTTTGTCCTGCAATACAATTTAACTCAGTTTTCCCCATGTGAAGGGAGCGCGTTTTGTTGTCAACCAGCAACAATGTTACAATTCTCTAATTATTTTCAAGGAACTGGGATATTTTAAGATGATAATCTCTATGCAATCAGTGTCAAAGCAGTGCCAGAGCTGCGCAACATTTAGTCATTCAGCCAATCAGGAGGTTTTCCACATGAAAATCAGGGAGGTTTAAAAGATTACATGTAACCTAATGGAGGCAAAACCTTCCTGAATCAGAAATTTCGATTTGTTTGTATATGTACAAAAAAATCATTATTTCAGGGAGCCTCCCGAGAATCCGGGAGGTTGTCATCTCTGAAATTGTATTAAATATTTTTTCATTTCATCTTCTGGGTTATACTACATAATGCAAACTCTTCCTTGATCAGTTGTTGCTCTTGCGGAGGAAGCCACCAGATCACGTTCCAACTCTCCATACATCAGGCGAAATTGACATTTCATCAAAAGATGTATCAGGACACTGTAGATCTGCACCAGATTGTGTTGGTAATTCCCTTTTTAGATGTTTTGTGGCGTCTTTTTGATGAATATTTATGTTATCAAACACGATTTGGTACCCTGGATGCGCTGAAGCGATAAAACAGTTAATACTAAGAAATTACATTATAACCTTAAATTTTTTTAAACATTAAATGTTAAATTTCATTGTTTTTCTGTTAAATATATTCATAAACGGTTTATTATATGAGAAGAAATGTGATGGGACAAAATCATGCATTGATTTTTGGTCATTGCACTTACAAACACTTCAGCTTTTTGGGGCCAAATTTCCTGAAAAGGGGACCTTATCAGACCGAATATGCTTCAACTGGGGTCTTGGGACTGCTGGAAGAGACGTGAATAGGGGGTCTTAAGGGCTGCACCTTACGGTAACCTCTTTGTTTGGTTGCTTTTTTAGTCAACATGGCCAAGTTGACATATTTTCAGACATCTTTCTAATCTTTTTTGAAGGGTAATTGTGTTATATTTATGCCGCTTAGGCTTTCCATTTTAACGGATAGAAATCACTTTGGAGATTATAAACTGCGATACTTAAATTCTGTCTAATCTGTTGTTGTCGGGTTATGATTGCATGTACAACCCTGAGCTAATTTTGGTGCGTAGGTACGCGAATTGTGCTGCGCCACAAAGTTAAAGGTGCATTTCGTGATTCCATTATATGTTTTTTATTTATTGCAGAAAAGCTTATTCACCACTTTTTAGCTGATCCCGACTTAACGGTTTTGTGTATGAGCAAATGCTCGTTTCCTAAGGTCCCATAGGCCACTACAAAATTACAAATAAAGAAAAATTAAAAAAAAAATACAAAATTGGCGATTTTTTAGAATCCAACCGATTTGCATGTAAGATTTGCACACATGGATTACTAAATGTTACCGGTTCAGATGATATTAAAACCTCAACTTTTTTTGAGTATCGGGGACGAGGCTGTGGATCAATGAAATGCCCTTTAACCAAGATGCCTAAAATGAAAAAAGGTGTATTTTTGGGTACAATTTTCAGATTTGCATTTACAACCGAGAATAATACCATAGATCTGAAAATCATGAAATATGGCCGTTAGCTTTACGATCTCTATCACCCGTAAACAATTGCTACTACCTATATTTATTACCTGCTCACAAATCGTTCTGAGATGATTCTTGATTCTCTAATGCTGTATTTGGTTAACATCACATCCTGAAAAAAACAAAAACAAATTTGTTAAACATAGAAAGTCTGCTAAAAATTCCTGCAAAGATATCTAAGGGCAGTGTGAACCTTGAGTTTCCGAGTATCTATTTTGGTTTGTAACTTACAAATATCTGATTATTTATGGTAAAAGTATACCTTTCTAGCAAAAAAATTGGACGATGAACCCGATGATGGTATCCAGATTATGTAACACTTTCCTATGTTTTTTTGAGAAAAATACTAAACAAACAAAAAAACACGATTGCCCCAAAATTTTCAGACAGCATAAACAAAAACCTATTTGAATTTTCAATGATTTAATGTTATTTTTTATAACAAAGACAACTTTGTCTATGGACTTTTTTTTTTTAATTAAAAAGAACGTTTTTAAACGTTTTCGAAATAAAGGAAAAAGTCGAAAAAGTTGTGATTTTTACTTTTTCTTTTCAAATTTGAGTATATAGTGGAGAATATCTTAGTTAGCGAATCGAAAAAAATGAAAAATTGAGAAAACAAACCGTCCCCTAGAGAAACCGATTGCTATCGTAGGAAAGTTAAACCTTACCTTTTACTTCGGTATTTTTGGGAGTTATCTTTGTCTGAAAATTTGCGCAAATTTTGGAAAATTGAACTTGAGAAATCCGTGTTTTTAGTACAAAGTTACTTTTTCAACGCCTTGTCAGCTGTCTCTGTCCTTTCTCAAATAACTTTATCTTGAACTTCAAAAAATTGGTATGTTGTGCAGTGATGAAATACCTCTTTAATGCACTATTGAATCAAACATTTTTGTCTCTAATCCAGAAAATTATGAAAAATTGAAATTTCCATCTGTCTAAATTAGCGCTTTGTTTGTTCCAGTTTCAAAATATATTTTTTTGCGTTTTTCCAAAGATGCGTTTCGCGCAAAAGTAATTAAAACACGGCCGCACGCTTCCATTACGCAGCAAAATTCACCCCGCGACGCGATGGTGCGCATTGCGCCTGACGGCGTGAAATGTTGCTTAATTCCGCCGTTTAGAACCAAGCGGTTTTGTGACTTTAAAAAATGGTCAAATAGCTGTTTTAAAAAAATCGGCAAAAAATAAGCTCATGATTGTCTGCAGTGATACCTTTGTGGTACTAAGAAAGCAGTTGATTGTTTAAAATGGTGCAAAAATCCAGAAATTCGTGTAAAAACAAAAGCACCAAATGGTGACACTGCCCTTAAAATACCTGTTTCCCCGTTAAGGTGAACACAAATGGGTTACACACAGACCCAACACAATCGGCATGCAATAAATCTTAACGCACAAGTTTGGATTGATTCACTTTGGGTGGGTGTGTGTACTTGTTTCATTAGAAACATTTTACTCCTTGCATTGATTTCATTATCATCACTTTCAGGTGGGTAGTCATTCTACTTTACAACAACATTATGTTTTCTATCTAGTATCAAATTGACACACAAATAGGCTCACTTCCAACCTTTCCATGCTCCCACAATATGCCGTGGATTTTGACACTAGGTTTATTTAAACTATTGCTAATAACTCTATGTATTACCTGCTCACGACTCTTCTGAGATGATTCTTGATTTCTGAATGGCTGTATTTTGTTTATCATCACATCCCTGATAAAAAATAGCAACATACAGAATCTGGCTAAAAATGCCTTGGCAAAGATATATTACATATACCTGTTTTCCCCACACAATGGCACACCAACGTTTATACACATTAAGAAACACACAACAAGCAACATTCAGTAAGAAATATTTACCCACCCTATAGTTAACCAAGAGTGCAGGCTATTTTTAACAAAACATAAACCAATACCTTTTCTAAATGCAAAGAAAAATCCAGATATTGATTGTTTGTGGTTCAGTTGTTCAAGGCTTTCTTTAAAAGTTTTGAATAAAATTATGTGGAATTATCAAGTTATAACAACTGCACACCTACTGTGATATTCATAGTCTACTTTGAACATTAGATGATGTTCATCGCAGCACTTTTGCATTACGACAGGCTCATTTAACCTGTACATTAGCCTGGGTAACCCACCCTAGTTTACAAGGTTCCGCGTTGACCCTATATGAGACCAGAAATGAATGAAAAGCCTATTTGATACCACATTGTTCAAATGGATACCCTCTTTGAGACCAACCTACAGAGCATAGGTTAATTTATACCCTATTTTGCAAGTCCTCGAGACCCTGCCCAGGCCTTAACATTTTTGTAACGTGAGTGGTTACCCGACCAGAATAACCAGTTCCCCCCCCCCAGGTTTTGTTTAGTGTGGACAACAGACAGCTTCTGACGTATAGGCAGAATGGTTTAAAAAAATGCAATTGATTGTATATTCATAAGATTTTAAATACGATTAATCAGCCAATTAGAGGAAGCTTACCAGTTCGGCAAAGAACCCAAACGGGATTTGAAGCGCGTCCCATTCGGGACTCCTACGAACCATTTGGGCGCTTTCCTAAAAATTGAAGGTCAAAAAAGTCGCGGTACGGTGATTGTCAATTCCCCTCTTGAACGGGAAATTTTCAAAATCAAAGTCTTAGGGATAAACGGGTGTATATAGGACTCGCATTGCTATTAGAGCGGATATTTTTCTTTCTGTAGAATAATTATTTAACAAAGACCTCCGCGAACTTTGTCCCATTTTTTAATCTTACGGTCTAAAATTTGTGTTATTTATTTTATGATTTTTCAACTAGCATAATATTCTTCCAGCCAGTCGCATGTCTATGGCCAATAAGCGATGTTGTCTACGATCGCATACACCATGCTACTGGCATTGCTACCTATACATAACAGGCTAAATCTTGAAATTGTTTAACCTCCTCGGACATGATCATTGAAATTGGTTTAATTAAATAAATATACGTGCGTACTACGTTTGTGTACATATGCGCGAGCAAGTCCTTCTTGTCTTTCCCCGTAATCCAACTATATACTACAGTCCATCTAACAGTCCTGACCAGGCACTATGGCCGACCACTCACACGTACGAAGCTAAGAACAACGCTAAAAAGTTAGACCAGTATAAACCACCACTTTCATACGAC
>JAMKCH010009816.1:0-27901 GCA_023653785.1 Ophioderma brevispina | reverse complement strand
ATACAACAGTATGTGTGTTTATAGTCTTATCAAACACACGTGCGGTCCTTTAGACTCTCTAAAACGAACACTTCTCAGGTCTAAGATGTTACAGCGGTTATGAGAAAAGTATTCATGAGCTTTCTTTTGATACCCAAATCTTACATTTTTACAAGGTTATAATGAAAGGAAACAATGCTATCAAACGGGTCACCCACCTTTAAGTTGGTAAAACAACTTGCTCAACTTGGAGTATAAATTTGATGTATCATAACAACAGCCAATTTTTCCCAAGTACAGTTTACATACACATTACACAAACATATGATCTGCCCTAATGCAATTAAAGTTCTAGGAATATGTTAATTTGCAGATTGTGGCTCAACTAATTATGATATCACATGTACTGGCTGTGTATCGCAATACCTTATCTGGCACGACTACACATTACTTCAGCCTCAATGGTTACATGAAATGTTAATACCTAGGCTTGCAGGCCACAGCATACAATATCCTACTTATTTCCTCTTAGAAGCAATATTTTGCTTCAAATTGGTTTTCAAATAAAATTACATTACACATAGATCACATGGTCTAAAATAGGGGATATAAAATTATACCATGTAATTCAGGCACATATGAAAATATGGGTATTGTGAAATATATCTCCCAAGTTCGGACATGTATGCAAGCTACAGCTCTGATGTGCCTAAATTGCAAATTGCTAAACCACACATATACCCTGCTTTTAGAGTAATGTTCACTTTCACAATTTTACACTTGAAGGGCCACTAGCAGTATCTTTGTTTGAAATTTAATCAAAGCAGTTGTGTGGTTTTGTTAGTTTTACATCAAATCAAAAACATAGGTGATAATTTCAGTCATAAATATAGATTTTAAAGGCTTATTTTATACAGTAGCCCTAGAATATATAGCTCCCTCACTTTATCACCCTTAGAGCTGCTGACTGGTTTGATTGGTCGGGAATTTGCAACTGAGGAGTCATAACCCTATACCCATTTCTATGGTAGAAAAAAGTACCCACTTCTAAGGCTTTTGCTTGAAATACATACCCAATTTTCAAAATTTTCTGTGGCTCACATCAAAATTATGAACTTTTAACAATGTTTGAGGCATTTTGCTGGAAAATCATGGCTATGGATTTCTCATGAAAAAATGGCCCATGTTTAAACATGCGAGTACACCCCCCTCCCCCGTCAGACTCATTCAGGTACTCAATTCATTATTCAATTTGTCTAATAACTTATTGTGATTAAAAAGTAGGATTTTGCTCTCTGTGTGGTTCCTTTTGAAATATGGCAAATGAACCATGAAAATGCCTTGTCCTTTGGAGGGGCATATCATGTAGTCAGTCCATGTACAGAGAGTCATACCTGTTATTACATGTATATCAAGTACCGACAGGTACAAGTGTGACTCCTTGTACATGATGTACATTTACAGATGACTCACTGTACATGGACTAACTGCACATGTACATCAGTTTTGCAAGAGTATGATGAAATTCCTTGATTGTCTCAATCCAGCCAGGGAGGAATGTTAGCCTTTTAGTTACTATCAAATGCATAATAATACTGGTAGTTGTGTGGCACAAGATAAAATTTGATAAGGTGGGCAAACTTGTTTCAATGGGACAAAATATTTAAAGTCTTCAATTTTTTTTTTTTTGGAGATCTGACAACAACATATCATATTCTCACCTATGGGGCATGTTTCTTTCACTTCTAGGTGTGTAATTACTCCTGTTTGGAAAAAGATCACACACCCACTAACAGAATTAAGAGCAGATTGCTTCCAAATACAACTTCAAACATGAACAAATCCCCCAACAGAGGTTTAGACAAATTGTGCTATGTTACACCATATAACCCTCTACAACTTGTAACACCAAGTTATATCAAGTGACAAATCTTCATCGGTCTTACATGACCCATCTACCCAGTATCTATTACTCAGGTTAACACCAACCACAGATCATGCATGGGTCACCTAGGTCTGGGGGCATCTTAGGTCAGATCTTGTAAAAACATTGATATTGTGAATAATATTACAACCCTCCATATTCTCAATCTCTGGGACATAGATCAATAACCCCAATGTTCACCTGTAACTCTAAAATTGACCTTGTCAATTCTAGATAAAATTCTAATCCCAAAATATTGGGGAAATACATGTAAGATCTGTGAATTGTGTCTAGAGTTTGGTGTCATGAAATAAGGAATGCCACGTTTGACATATTTATCTCAAAATTCACAAGTTGGACACATATACCATAATATTTCAAATATCACATGATAGCCTGACATGTTTGATTATTTTTATATATTGCTTTAATCTATAGAAACACAATTCAATGCACTCCAAGTTGAAAAAAAGGACAAAATTTGTCCATAATGCAAGGCATTTTATATAAAACACTAATTTGGAAATGCCATCTTTGGGAGAAAAGATATTCTTTCATCTAGTGCAGTATCTGCATTAGCTGCACATGCCTTATGAAGGGCAGCAAGCACCAATTTGATTCGGGGGGATGAGTTAATACCTCATTTATGTTGTTTTGTTCTTTATGCTGATGAACTTTGTGGCCAAACTTTACATCAACTGCCTTGTCTTTTTTTCAATGTTTTTCAGACATTTATTTAAATTCTTTGGGAACTGTCTTAAAGCCATGTATGCTTGTTGCCCAACTGTGTTGTGTATAAGGTTTTTGTGGGCTGCAGCTATAGCTGGCAGGACCACTTAGCAATCCGTGTGCGTAGTGTATGTATGGGTTGTGTGTATGTGTGTTTGTGTGATGTGTGTGTCAAAAAATTGTTAAGTTTTTTTGTTTAAAATTGAACCTCAATTGAAAGTTTAACTTCAATTGGAACCAAACTTCGTCATAGGTGCACAATGGGATCCCTCATATGTTGATGAGGTCAGAGGTCATGTTGAAAGGTCAAAGGGGTCATGTGAGGTCCAGTTGAAAATTGGCTAAAAATGAAAATTGATCTAAATTGAAAACTTTGAAGGTCAATGGAACCAAACTTTTGTAATAGGTGCACCATGTGATCCCTCATGATGTTGATGAGATAAAGGTCACGTGCCAGGGTCAAAAGGTCATGGGGGGCCAACAGCTCTATAGTCTTTGAATATAGCGCAAACGGCGAAAGCCGAGAACCGCAAATTCTATTTATTATGTTTTAAGTCAGGATATTCTTTATAAAACTGCGCTGGTCAGCGTAACTTACAAGGATCATTGGTATATCTTCATGAATAATGGGAGTAAGAATTGGGTTGGTTTATTTTGTGTTATGAATGTGGGTGCCATGCTTATTGCTTATCTGTCATGCATACTAAGAGCATCCACATCTCAACCACTGTCCAATTAGTAAATGAATTCTTATCTGTTATTTTTATATCATGTGATCAATGAATATGCCTCTTTAAGAAATTGAAGGCAAAAAATCATAGCTATAGCCCAGTTTTGACACAAAAAAAGCAATCTTTGCAAACATTTTGAGAAAAAAGAAGTCAATTACCTGCCCTAACTCCATACCTAATGGTGTGCCTTTAACTGCCTCTTCCGTTACAATCGTAAATTAAAAATTAAGATATGTAACAGTACAGATTTTGTTATTAATCTGGCATTGCCAGTAATATTGGCTTTAATATGACCAGACTTGACAAGGTTTATTTCAACTTCCTAAAACTATATTTTACTGCAACTTAATAAAGCAGTTAAGTTTAGCACTTCCTACTACCACCAATAAGCCATTCACAAATGGACTGACTCATATCATCTCTTTATCAATTGTGTACTGAAATCAGGAAGGAAAAAAAATGACTACTGACACCTATTGATAAAGTCTATGTAGCGCATTAACAAACTGAATATCACATGTCTGTATTATCTGATCAGCTTATACCATTCAGACCCTGATCAGACCCCGTACAAACAGCGCCATGAATCAAGTCTTCCAGCAATTTGTTTTATTTGGCATTGTTTATTGATAGCAAAACCCGGACCTTGGAAACGATTACAAGTTCACTAATGCCTGGGAAAGGAATGGGCGAGTGGCACATTTCCACGGTTGCCTTTCCCATTGCACTAACATCAGTGGAGTGTAATAATGTTCTGAAAAGTTGTGCTGGTGTTACATGCTGGAACCCAGGTAGGCGTGTACTACTACCACCTTAGAGGCAACTGCTAAACCATTTCCAAACTGTAAATGCGTTATTGGTTTAGATGTAATTAAAGGGGCTGTCCCACTCTCTTGAGCCCTCTTTCCCCAGAACCCCAAAATTTAACTGAAGTGTCAAAATTTTGATTCTGAAATAAATCTACTATTTCTCATTTACCCTTGAACCTTAGGGGGGGGGGGGGGGGTGGTGGAAGGGCTAACAGATTTTTGGGTTTGTAAATTTGAGCAAAATGTACTCCATTTTGGGGCAACCCAATATTAAATTTTGACACCGTACTCCTATTGGGCTTAAAACTCCCATTTTTAGCTCTCACATCAAAATGGTATTGAACTATCATGGCAAAACTTCATGGATGAAACAATTGTTGTTTCCATTTGCAAATAACTCTAAATTTTCACTAAAATCTGTAAAAAAATTTGCAATGTTTGGTCACTTGCTTTACTCCAAAATCAATCCATTTTTCACCCCCCAAAAAAACAACTGATTTTTAAACAAAATAGATAAATACAGCATGTTTTTTTTAAATCCTAAAATGGCAAATCATGGTCACTTGGCCAATAGAACAGTTTCTTTTTTGGGGGGGATCCACCTAAATGCATCATTCCAAGGAATCAAACCCCTTAATCATCATTCAAGGAATCAAACCCCTTAATGCATCAGTCAAGGAATCGAACCCCCTTAATGCATCAGTCAAGGAATCAAACATCTAACACAAAATATCTTCTTTTTATCCATGTCCCTAACTACCTACAGGTAAACTCTGCAAATTGCAGAGGTCCTTCCCTCAAGATTGCGCAAATTTACATGTTATTGCAATGGTCAGATACTCAATAATTTCCTCAATTATGCAATTTTTCACTTTCTGTGTCCTACACACCACCCAAATGATTTTTCCATCGTGTAAGGTTCATCATCATCCTTCAATCTATTCATGCTATCTAACAAGTATTTTTGATTTAGATTTCAGAGTCAGTTCTCCAGAACCACTGAGCATATTCAGTTTCTATATTCCCACTTGAGAAGTGCCATCTACTCTGTAACAAATGCACATATTCAACCATCTATACCGATGCCTGATTCTCTATTAATAACCCTGACATTCTGCACATCAACCATTTGTCAAATGGACTTCAATCTCAGCACTGTATGCCAAGCTTACAGGCCATCTGGTGATAATTCTTCCCATTTTCCCTTGAGATAGATGGCATTTCTGCTGGGAGCAAAAACTGAATGGAAAGGCCGGGATTTCTGTAATTCTGCTCGAAAATTGCCACATGTTAAGTGGACCCACCTCAAAAAATTTTACCATCTCCTCATACAACGGCAACCTTAGCAACACAGACAACACACCACAGTGACACACTCAAGCACAAACAAATAACCTATTAAATTAATAGCATCGAAAAATGACTACAATATCATACAGGAAATTTTCAAGAAAAGAAATGACAAATTCTGGGTCTCACAAGTTTAAAACCAGTCCTCAGAGGACTCCGAGCCCCTCGGAGGTATCCCTAACAGTGAGTACCACTCACTAAGGGGTATACCTTGAAATTGACACCAGGAAGGCTTGGGTAAGTCGGAGGTTACCACACGATTCGTATCGAACTGTCTTGTGTATCCATGGGAACGTGGCTTAGCGTCCCCTCCAAACGGACAGGATTATTCTCATGGTTCATTTACCAAGTCCAAATGAACACCGGGAGAGCGCTAACTCTAATTTTAATCAATAATCAGGAATTGCTTAGTACTTGATTAAAATCCTGGCAAGTGGCCCTTACCACGGTTCGAACCGGGACCTTGCAGTACCAAAGGCGAATATCCAAACCAGTGGGCCACTCTCTCCTACTTATGGACAAAAATACAAAAAATAAAAAAAATAACATAAATTTTCAATTTTATTTGGGTAACAAACCATGGGATAACCAACAAGTGCAAAAAAAACTAGATGTTCATTCAGTACACCAGAGTACCTGTATTGTAGCTACCTGTTTGTTAAAAATTACATGACTCATTGCCCAACAAGTTCAAAGGTTAACATACACTATCACATGGGGGTAGTTATTGGGACTGGCAATTTACAATAAACCTGACAATTCCCACATCTACTTGCCAATATTTGCACTTTAATCAACCGTCACACCTCCACCTCTGCCAGACTCTCACACACTCTTATTTTACTTCTCACATCGATAAAATTTCTTTTAGAGGAATAGCCAGAGAAATGGAGGTTCTGGGGGCAAAGAAAAATAACTGCGAGAACTTTGCCAATGGATGGAATGACAAATCAGATGGTAAGAGACAGAATCCCTGAAGGTAATCCACATTAACCCTAAGGCATAAAAAAATTGTTTGTTTGGCGTAACCCGACCGACCCTAAAAAAACCTGCCGACTCGAAAGTTTTTTATGCAAATTAGCACAAAATAAAAAAAATATTCTGCCGACCGACCCATTATTTTCATAGACACACACACAAAAAAATTTATCAACACAAAGACGAAAAAAATAACAAAACAAGAAAACAAAGCAACTACAACAAGTAAAATAAAAGATCTTTGCTATGTCATTGAAAAAAGCTTTAAATAGTAGCATCTTGTATTCATTTTAGAGTAAAACATTAAGATCTAAAAAAAAAAATTAAAAAAAGAATATCCAACCGACCCTGATATTTTTTCTCGGTTACGCCAAACAAAACATATATTTTTTTTATGCCTAACCATCTTTTGGTTTCTAGCCTATCTCCAGAGAGGAAGGGAAGGGGTAAACGGATAGGAGCTAAAGAAGATTGGACATCCGTGGCGGGATTTGAACCCAGGGCCTCTGGCGCACTATTCCCATGAGCAGGGATGGCAAGCCACGAGGGAGGCCCGGCCAGCGATTTTGTGCCCATATGAGTGTCGGTACGATGACATCATCGCATCTTTTGGACTTTGTGCATTTTCTAGCCTCAGCTCATTGAGTTTTATTGAGTTTTGGTCGTGATTTAATGGAAGAAATTCCTTGAGATGCTACATATGGCAGGCTTTAGACCTTTTCTCTAATCATGAAATCAAGTTTGTTTCCAGTAGGTAGTCCAAAAACCTAAATGCAAAATGCGCTTTTTATTTTTTTTTAATAAAGGACTTTCCCCGGTGGCTCGAATGGCAAGTCAAAACAGTTGCAAGTCATATTTGACTGTCAAATTATTAGTTTATAAAACTACAAGCTATGACTTTTGTCAGGAACTGGATATGAAAAACTTACTGAAGCAATGAGTTAACTCCTTAACTCCTAACAGCTTCTACCAGAATGGAAGAGAAGCTGTATCATGGTATGTAGCAGACACTACCTAAAATACAGTAACTTTTATTAAATTCATGCCTGTGAAAGAGTATAGTCAGGGTATAAGTATTACTACAATAACCTTTGACATTAGACTGAGACAGGGACATACCAAACAGTTCTCCAATTACACTGTTGGATTTATGGATGTTATTATTTACTGATGATGACTTCACCTGCTAGGAGTATGAACTGTAGATCCACGCCACGCCCAAATTTAGAAATATTAAATTCTGAATTAAAATTTTGGGTACAATGACAGGAAAAAGAAAAACTTAACTGCTGTAGGTATATTGTTCCTACTTAAAGGCTGACTCAGGTATTCCCCCAGATTGTGCCCTCAATTTTCAAACAAATCATGCTTTTTACGTATAGGCCTACATAATGTTTGTCCATATACTTATCACTGTGGGAAATAGCGAGGCTCAAATCGATGTCCTTCATATACAGAAAATCAGAACTTTGTTATAATATTCCAGGTCCAGATTTTTTGTTAAATACAGAGTATCCTATGGCACTGTTATACTATAGGTCTACACAAATGTTTACTGCATCAAAAAAAAAATGATTCCTCTCAAACTTTGGAATTGAGCATTTTAGGTGACTATCTTTAGTTCTACTGGACTATTTTTAATGAATGCACAAAAAAATTATCTTTCAAACTCTTTAAGTCAGCCTTTAAAGCCACTATCAGCGATTTCTCCGAAATACAAACAAATTGCACCCCTATTTGTCATCAAAGTCCGTTTTTTGCACTGTTTTATTGTAGTAAAGACCTCTGGAAGTGGCTATGTTTAACATACCACATTTGTCAAGAAATTATGATTTTTATGCATTGTTTACCCAGGATCAGACTTTTTCAGGTCTAGACACAGTAGTGAATGGCATCTTTAAGACTGCTTTAAAATGCTTCAGTGTCTCTAAGAACAATAACATAAGGGCCCGTATTCCAAAAAGGTGTTTAGCGCGATTTTAAGCTAAGCGAACATTTATATGTGAGATAAATGCATCGCTTAAGTAAACGCAATTCCAGAAAGGATTTTAAAGTTAAACGCAATTTAACTCCGCCAAAATGCATCGAAATTTAAACTAGGTACGGGGGCTAGTTTAAGAAGTGTTTTAAAGTGTGTTTCCTTCAAGTGCACGGCCCATTGCACTGTCCAATTGACAACAGCAATGATGCATATCGTTCTCGCCCAGTTGGTGTATCACCTTAAACCAGGGTTCTCAATTATATTGCCTGAAGGGCCAGAGAATCCTGAACACGTTTCAAAGTTCCCAACTTGAGGGCCAAATACACCCTGAAATTCTTATGTTTCCCTTTATATTTTAGAACAAGTCGAGGGCCAAAAATCAAGAGTTGGCGGGCTGGATTTGGCCCGCGGGCCGCCAATTGAGAACCCCTGCCTTAAACGCTACGGAAAGCCATGATACACTTTGTGCGCGCAACCATTAAAATACAATAGGGCCTTTTATACACTCAAGTTAGTGTCTTTAAATAACCACGATGTTACTCATGTTTAAAGCTTCTGTTTAAGCAAGCAAATGGTTAAAAATATTTAAACGCGATTTGCTTAAACGCAATTTTAAATTACGATGATTTTAAGCTAAAATTGCGTTTAGCTAAACAACTTTCTGGAATACGGGCCAAGGTGTTGATAGGACAATTTAGAGACAAACTGGTCATTTTCAATTTGAAAAATGACTCATGCTTGTTCAGATTTGTGTATCATTTCTACTTGATATGAGAGCCTGCCACTAACACTCACCACCAAGTGCCTTGGGAAACAAACTTGCAGTTTTGATGGTAGAAGCAATAATGCATATTACAATGCCCTGTTCATTACTGAGCTATAATAATGGTCAACCATTAAAACGGCAAATTTTTTTTCTGTATCTTTCGGAAAGAAATGGATTTGAAGGCCGAAAATTTAAGACGACAATGTGAAAAATATGGCCTTTCATCTGATATCCAAATTGATATTACATCGGAATGAGTACCTTTACCCTAAGAAATGTAAATCAAATGACAGAGCAACCCATGAGCTTTAAGCAGTTTAAGAAACATGTGGTGTATGTACTGACAAAATCATTAAGTATGCTTGGAAAACAGGTAGCTTTTTGTGGGCCGCCAGTAGCTGGCAGGACCACTTTGCAATCTGTTGTGCATGTGTATGTATGTATGTGTGTGTGTGTGTGTATATGTGTCACTAAAATGTAAAGTTTTTTATGGAGCGGCCCACAGCTTATATTCTTTGAATATAGTGAGCGCGAAAGCCGCGAACCGCCAAATTCTAGTTATTTATGTGCCTTAGTATTCATTCAAAAAGTTGATCTTGGATGTGCACTTATTTTAAGTCAAATTCTTTCTACAATGGTAAAAATATAACATTGCCAATACACCATTCAAATGCACACATAGTTCGGGGAGACAGTGTCAACCTGAATTCTGCGTATCTATTTTGTTTTGTAACTTTGCAAATATTTTGATTCTGGTATGTAAAGTCTATCATTTCGAGAAAGAAAATTGGATGATCACACCCGATGGTGGTATCAATTAATGTGAAACTTTCCGTATTTTGAGAAAAATACTAAACGAGAGCATCAACGATGCATGTAAACCCTTGCTTATGATACAGTAGGTATCTACAGCCTGTCTCAAAAAACTTGTATAAGTGAAAAAGTGCCCTCTTTGGCAATTACAAAATATAGTTGTGACATGATACTTAATCACCTTCAAAGGCACAGTCTTATTAGCTTTCAAATTTTTTTTTTTTTTTTTTTTTTTTTTTTTTTTTTTTTTTTTTTTTTTTTTTTTTTTTTTTTTTTTACACCGGACGAGTCAGGCGTGGAAGGCCAACTTTTGTGAACACTCCATGACTCAATGACTGATAATCTCTCCACAGGTACGTTAGACTGTGATATGGTCATTTTCATTGATTTTTCATATTAACAGAAAATAAGGTGAAAGTCGGTTTTTGTAAAATGGAACACAAAACAGAATTTGACTTTTGTAAAATGGTAAACATTGGTCTCAACCCCGGTGGTGTCACTTCCTATTCCAAGGCGTAACGCATGATCGGTCCCCAAGTCAAAAAATACGGTTCCCTTTTTCGCGGCGTTTCAAGTAACTTCTCAGCAATTTTTACCCCTTTTTTTACATGACAACGTTGTACAATTAACCTTTCTAAACAATTTTTTTTTGCACTTCAAGTACACTTTTACAAAATCACCCCTCTTTTGACATTTCAAGAACAACCACAAAACAAATTTTCTTTTCACAGATTAACTCTATTATCCTTTTTACCTGTTTTAATCCCATCTTTAAGCGAATATATGAGGAAAACAACTAAACAGAAATTCGACTGAATTCAATCACCGAAAATCAATTGAATTGTCCCAATTCCAAATATCAATCGGATAAAAATACCTGTGTGAACAAGTCAGGAGTTAAGTCCCTAAATGCTGTGCTTGCATTGCGCACAACCATGCACAAGCTCCCTCAACAGTTATCTCCTTATTTATCATATGTTTCGATGCAGCAAAATTACATCAGACAAAAAGTCAAGCACTTTTTCATATAAAACATTTATACCCGGGGAGGACGTCGAAATACGCACATCTTACTTGACCCTGATCCATCACATTCATCGCAAGGTCGCAGCATTTCGAGACAGACGTGGCCCTTGACTTTATGGTGCATCACCATGATGAATTTAAGAGTACCCTGCTTGTCATGGTTCAACAGACCGGCTGCATTATGATACGCTTGATGTAAAGACCCATGGAATCAGCGGTCCTCTACATGGGGCACAGAGTGGAGTAACAAAAGACCATGGGAAGCCCTGCTTACACGATGATATGAAATGTCAAACACAACAGGTATGACTTGAACTTCACGGACTTGTCCCAGGGATTGAGTTGTCGAATATTTTTGGGCACAAACATAACAAAAATGTTAATACTGGATTAAATTAAGCAAGAAATTGGGTAGGGTGGGGCGGGTAGGGGGAGATTTCTAGGGTTTCACATTTTCGTATTCACCAAAATACCCGTTCTTCAAAATATTGAGCTACATCGTCGACAAAAAGGACCCGTTTTTTTACAAAATCTCGTACATTTATGTTCGCGAACATACTTTCAAAATATACCCTTTTTACGCGCAAAAGGGAACGATCATTCGTACACATGGTCAATATGAGTGACCCCACCAGGGTCTCTACTCTTATGCCAGGACATACAAATTTGGTACACAAAAACATTACCCGTGTTATTACAACTTCTCCAAGATCCAAGTGAAAAATCAATAGGTAGTAGAAATGATGTTTTCTTATTTGGAATATGACGATAAATATAGTGGATAAGAACAACTGAATCTCTATTAATAGGCTATATAGTACCTTGTCTCATGTTTACCATATTCATTGCCACACTAAATAAGATACATAATTTAAATAGTCTAAGGGCCTGATCATAGTTATTTTTTTGTGATAAATATCTATAGAGTAGTCACTATTGTTATATATATTTATATGGTTTTCAAAACAAATTATGTTTCTACATGTATAACAAATGTTTTGTTGAGGAAAAGGTAGGCCCTACATACTTTTTTCTGACGAAGTATTGTTCACATAACTCCGCAAACTAGAGTCCTAAAAGAGAAAATGACTTGAAATCTATAAAAAAATAACCACTGCTATAAAGTCTAAAAGTTGAAACCAAGTATAGTCAAGTCCATGGTCAAGTGAACTATATTGAAAGTTTACTCTGGGATGAAGATATCAAGGACAACCCCGAATGTATTGGGGATTGCTAATTGAAGTTATAACATAACTATCATTATCTATATCAACTATGAACTTACTCCAAGTGATTACCACTATTGGAATTGGCTCTCTCAGAGCGTTTCACTTAAATTTTTAATAGCAATTGTATTATCAACATCAATTCTTTTGTCCTTGGTAGTATTTTCCTCTTCCAACCAGATTAACAATTTTTGCAGCTCTTTAATTTTCACATAGAATGTGGGGAATTGATTGTAGTAAATGGCCTAAAGCTTGAGTTCTGATAAGAACATGATAAAATTAATAAAACATTTTTTAAGTTCACATTATGGTTATATTAAGAAGAAGGCCTACTTCGAAGTTTTAAAATAGATCTGTTTAAACAAGTTTTGTTCACATATCCCTCTCCAGAGGTAGAGTACCATTGACCTGTTATAATGTCAAATGCCTAAAGTGCAAAAACGTGGTAGTAAATCTGCATGCTAATTAGTGAAATGGTTTAACTTGAAAGACATATACCATATCAAGAAGGCCCTTTACTTTGAGCATAGAGTTTGCACACTGTAACTACTTTGCCTCAATGGCATGCCTTCGCCATCCCACCATAGAAAATGCACACAAGGCCGAGTGACGTTCAGCTAAAATTTCTGGATTTGAGTGTAAAAAACGTCTCCAACTGACAAATTACACCCCGATTTTGGTAGATCGCTCTATACGTCCCTGACTCGGCTCTCCCCTAACCACTTCCCAAAAATTTCGTCACCATACCAATAAGAAATGTAGCCCGATATACAAACACCCACAAATGGGGACTAGCATTCCTCGTGCTTGTCACAATTGTTTTCTTTTTCCAAATAGCTTATAACCCTGGTGCTAGGCAACAAGGGTAAAAAACTGATTTGCCCCATTTTTCGTCAGACAGCATAACAAAACCAATTTGAATTTTTCATGATTTCTTATGTTTATTTTATAAACAAGACAAATTTGTCTAGGGCCGGTTTTTTTTTCATTTTCTTAAAATAAAGCTTACTTTTTCGAAATTATAAGGGAAAATGTCAAAGTTTGATTTTTCCCTTTCTTTTCCAATTTTTGAGTATATAGTTGATGAAAATCTTTAGTTAGAAATCGAAAATGAAAAATTGTGAAAACGTGCCCCTAGAGAAGACCGACTGCTATCGTAGGAAAGTTAAACCTTACCTTTTACTTGGGTAGTTGGAGTTATCTTGTCTGAACATTTGCCAATTTTGCGAAAATTGACCATTGATAAATCCGTGTTTTAGTAAAAAAGGGAACCTTTTCACCCATTTCAAGCCTGTCTCTTTCCTCAAATACTTTCATCTTTGAACTCAAAATTGACTATGTTGTGCAATTGATGGAATACATCTTTATGTCACTATTGAAACAAACATCCTTTGTCTCTACCTCCAGAAAATCAGAACGAAATTGAAATTTATCTGGTCTAAATTAGGCTTTGTTTACCTTTTCAAATATTATTTTTTGTTTTTCTCCAAGAATGCGTCGCGCAAAAGTACATTAACCCGTAATTGCTTCATTACGCAGTAAAATTCACCTCGCGACGCGATGCTGCGCCATGCGACTGACGGCGTAAAAAGTGCTTAAATTCCCGCATTAAGACCAGCGGGTTTGTGACTGTAAATGGTCAAATAGTTGTTTTAATCGGCACAAATACAGCTCAGGCTTGTCTGCAGTGTATAACCTTTTTTGGTAACAAGAGAAGCACAGGTTGAGTTTCAAAAGTGCAAAATCCGAAATTCTGTGAAACAAAACGCACTAGGTTGACACTACCCTTCCTCCAAAGGGTTACATTTTTTCCTATCAGACGAGTGTGCAAATACATATTGATCTGGATTGATAATTTACAAACTTTTGTCTCAATGCATGCTGGCTTTTATTAGGCCATTGTTGACTATGAAGAATGGTACCTCACTCGTCAAAGCGTACCACTGATTATGTTTTTGGCCACTGTCCATGCTATGTTTCATATTCCCTCACATATCTTTAGATATTACTAATGATCAAACCACCTCATTTGTAAATTTGCAGAAATCAATATCTTAAAAAAAATACAAATTTTAATAATGTGATCAAGGGCAAATTAATATTTAGGGGCCCTTTGTGACGTGTACCTATATTGTTTGGCCTGTTCTTCAACATTTCAAATATGAAACAAACTATTTAAAATTTAAAACAGCTTTCAAATTCATCAATCATCAAAAGTGTTGCAGACGTCTTTTCCTCATGGCCATTGTGAATTATGAATGGAATTTCCTGCATCATGACTACACCACTGCCTAATTCTTCCCCGACTTGACTCTTTGACTAAAGTAACATTTACAAATGTTTTTGTTATCGATGTTGACGATTCCTTATTTATGATATTCAGGTCGTAAAAATGTTTAATTTCTTGGAAGCAATACAATTTCCCACAATGATTAATGAATTCTCACCTTTCTTAAGTATTTTTTTTATCCTACTTCCCTCCAATGACCAATTTTTCCTGGAAGGAGATTCCTGGTTTCTACATTTTTTCTAGGCCTGATGATATGCAATATATCAATACCAGAACACAGGGATTTTTGTGAGTGTTTGATGGGGGGGGGCCTAAATTTGCTACACACACACAAATGTATATGATTCTTTGCCTTTGTATTTCCAAATAAAAATTTCACAAACACCTCAATTCATGACTACAATCATACCACGGCCATACCATGACTGTATTTCAAAATACTTCTGATGTGATGCAGAAACCTGTAGTCTATCCTCAATTCTAGTAGCATAAATTTCATGCTATTTTAACCCCATAATTGCTACTTCCTGATTGCTCCCAATGGAATATGTGATTACTGGATGCCTACAACATGCTAGAATGGTAGTAGGGCTAATCAGATGGCTGAAGCCTTACCTTTTGCAAGCTGCATTTCAACTGGTTAAGGCAACAAACAAGTGATGTCATTAGCCAATCAGATATCTGACTATGAAGGCTTAAGTACTAGTAGTCAGGGGGTTAAATTGTTTGACACTGTTCGTCAATAATGTTCATACAATATGTGTATCTTTGAGTATGGATCCAAACGCAAGCAATCCAGGTATATGATATGTGTATGTACTGTGTGCATGCACAGAACATTGCAACAGTACGATAGAAGCTTCTTGAAAACCCTTGAAGCAAATCCATGTTAGTTTTTCTCGGTGAACCCTTCCTCTCACATTCATTGTGTCTTGGCCTTCATCAATGTAGTTCATGAATGCGTGAAGTGGTGTGGTACGGAATGCACGGTGTGAACAAACTACAGCTTTTTGGCCATTGACCCTCCATGCCGCAGATAATATCAATTGACTCATCTCGTTGTCCCACGCTAACGGCTTCTTCTTTTTATTCACAACGTTTCCCAGCTTCCTGATTGGCGACATGATGTGCCCTGGAACCGGGCCCAGTCTGCTAAGTGTATATGTACTGTCTTGAATGGCATAGTGCTCTTTTTTTTACAATGTTATTCATTTTTATGAGTTTATTCTACGACCCTTAAAAAGGGGTAAAATGTAGTTGTTTGAAAGATGGGGGTCTTTCTGATAATGGGTATACTACTGGAACTTTATTTTTAGTGTGTATAATTAAAGAGGTGAGTGTCACCATGTTTGGCCGCATTTAGAATTACATTAACTGTATGCTAACAACATGGAGCTTCAAAATATATAAAGAACAAGACTAGCCACCATTTTAGAGGCAAATTTCAAGGCAACACTTCTTTGTTGACCTTTTGACATTGAATTTTAAACTGTGGATTACATGATCTTGAGCTGAACATAACGTGAAAATTATACCCCAATATTTTTCTTTTGTGAACTTTGTCTAGCCCCATTTATGCAAAATTAAATCTAGTGAAAAAATACATCGGTCCTCAGACCGCTTGTGTCGCCTGCCGTCACGTTTTGTGAATGATAAGCCTCATATGACCTTTGACTTGATATGTAACCTTTGACCTCATAAACAAATGAGGGTTTGCATGTAATCTCCATAAACCAAGTTTGGTTCCAATTAAACTTCAAGTTTTCAAAATGAGGTCAATTATATATTTTCAGCCTATCTTACAACTTGACGTCACATGACCTTTGACCTTGGTATGTGACCTTTGACAAATGAGGGATCCCATGTTGCACCTATAAACCAAGTTTGGTTCCAATTGAACTTTAACTTACTTTTAAAAGGCAATCTTTTCTTTTTTTATTATTTAGCAAAAAAAAACAGAACTACTACAGTTGATCCAGCAAATCCCTTTGTACTGGTAATTGCAATTCAAATGAGCCCCACTTTTCCTGCTCTTTTCATTATACAAAATACCGCAATATAGGCTGTGCGAGGGAAATGCTTAATCCAAGTGATTTCCTAGAACTAATGCATGACACAACACTCCTGCATGGAATACCCCTAGCGGTGTCTTCATCAGCGGTAATATTGCCTGTTTCAGGAAACCGTTGGTTTCCATTTCAAATATGAACACTTCCTATTGATGATAACAGATTTTCCAGACTTTACAAATGTCATTGCATTTCAAAATGATTCTTATATTGCACTGGGATTGGAATAACCCTACATAGTTAACAGTAAGCTCAGTGAACTGATCTCTGGGAACGAGAATAAAAAAAAGTAATAACCAAAGTATGTCATTACCAATGAGAGATATAGCTTACTCCTTATTATCCTCCACTGGAGTGTTGGAGATGAAAAAGTTTGTAACTAAAATTTTAAAGAAAAGCCCATATAACTCTGACCTGTAACTTGGACAATGGCAGATCTTTTTATGGGGATCCAAGGTCCAAGTTGAATTGAAATCAAATTGAGCATCTTGGTTTGGTAGCCATACTTACAATCTGCCATACAACATACATTGTATAACAGACGACAAACATTTATTCCAGGGGGATAAAAAGTGCTGTGTTGTGGAAAATCAAATCATATCATAGCAATTAAATTACTGGCCACATCCTGAGCTTGATTGGTGGATTCTGCCAAATCATACTTGAGACAATTATTAGGAAGTTTACTCAACTGGAAATCCTTAATTGTTTGTAAAATTCATATGGTAAATAAGCTACAGAAACTGTAGTGCATTTATGACTATATGACATTTGACCATGGCATTCAGCATTCTCTGCAATGTTACCTCATATATTTTCAATAACAGGGGACCGGACTGTAGTGAAAGAGTGTGCGCTTCCGGAAAAAATTGTGAATTTTTACACACAAGTCCTTTAGGAATTGATAATCCATGAAATTGATGGAAGCACTTTTTTTTTTTTTTTTTTTTTTTTTTTTAACACTATCTATGGCTTATAGTTTCGGAGTTATAGGGTAAAAAACTGTAAAAATGGTGAAAAAAAGTCAATTTTGGTGTGTACATGGGTCAAAAGTTAAAAGTTGCTTGGATTCAGGTAATATGTGGTACAAATTGTTTCCCTAACTTTAGGGTTTTTGGGGCCATGAAAAGGGTGTGGCAAGTGCTTCCATCATTTTTTTATTATCAATGCATAAAGTACTTGTGTTCCAAAATTCACAATTTTATCCGGATTTGCACACTCAAATGAGACCTTTGCACTACAGTCCCCCACTACAAAGATCATGCATGTTCCATGTTAAAGAAAATGCATTATAAAATGCTAATTGATGCTATACCCAGTTTCACCTCATCGTGGCATTAGAGTGGACACGCAAGTGCTAACACCGCATGCAAAAGCGGGTGTATTACAAGCGCAAACTAAGACGGCAATGTAAATTGCACATGTGACTGCTGTCTTAATGCTGCGATTTTCCACTGCCATGATGGTGGAATGGAGTATAAAGTGCTATGTTCTCCCTTTTTTCATCCCTTCTTGTCCTACTTAGGTTAAGTAAAAACCTTGTGAAACCCTGCAAAAACTAACAAAACTAAAACCACTGAATCTGTTAACTACAGAGATTTGTACTTTACATGTCCAGGATAGATTTAACATTTCTATCAAACAAACACTGCATGTTTTGCTTCTTACAAACACTAATTTTTTAATTAGCAATTTATGATACAATAAGGTGGACTAAGCTATAGAATAGCACCTTCCACGTTGTGTTATGTATTTGTAAATCTTTTTCTTTTGTTGCAAGTGGAGTTATACTGTGTTTGAAAACATCTAATGAAGTCTCTCACTGATGTGAAAAATACAAGTAGCGGTTATGAACGCTAAATCCCCCCTGGCGGGGGACGGGAACGGTTTGAAATTTTAAATAACCAGAGAAATACCCCCTTAAACCCAAAAATCCCTTAACCCCAACAACCCCCCTTAAACTTGGGCAACCCCCCTTAAAACTTTTGCAACCCACCTTAAACCACAAAAGCCATAAGCCCAGACACCCCCCCTTAAACCCGGACAACCCAGCTTAAACACGGGACAACCCACTTAAACCCCAACAACCCACCTTAAACACAACAATCCCCCTTAAAAGCCCAGGACACCCCTTTTAAACAAAACAACCCACCTTAAACCCCAACAAACCAACCTTAAACCCAAACAACCCCTTAAAATGGACAAACCCCCTTAAACAGGACACCCACCTAAACCTGGACAACCCCCCTTAAATCCGTACAACCCCTGGTTAAACCCCCAAACAAGCCCCATAAGGCCCAGAACAAACCCCCCATTAAACCCGTTCGCGTATTTAGTGCCACAAAACCCCTTAAACACCAAAAACCCCCCTTAAACCCAAAAAAAAAAGCCCGACACCCGCAACAAACCCCCCTTGAACCTGGAAAACCCCTTAAACTTTTGCAACCCACCTTAAACCACAACAAGCCCCTTAAGCAGACAAACCCCCCTTTTAAACCCGGACACCCCTTTAAACCCGGACAACCCACCTAAACCCCAACAATCCCCTTAAGCCCAGACAACTCCCCTTTTAACACCAGGAACCAACCCCCTTTTTTAAACCCAGACAACCACATTAAACCCCAACATCCCCCTTAAACCCAACAAACCCCCTTAAAGCTGGAACAACCCCCCTTCAAACCCGGACAAACCACCCGTTAAACCTGGACAACCCCCTTAAACTCGGTTGCAACCCACCTTAACCACAACAAGCCCCTTAAGCCCAGACAACCCCCCTTTTAACCCGTACGCGTCTTATGTGCCACAAAACCCTTAAAACCAAAAACCCCCCTTAAACCCAAAAATCCCCTAAAACCCCAACAACCCCCATTGAACCTGACCAACCCCGCTTAAAACTCGTGCTGTGCCAACCCACCTTTCCTTAAACCACAACAAGCCCCTTAAGCCCAGACAACCTCTTTAAACCCGGACAACCTCCTTTAAACCCGGACAACCCCCCTTAAACCCCAACAAATCCCCCTTAAGTCCAGACACCCCCTGAAACCCGGACAACCCCTTTAAACCAGACAAACCCACTTAAACACCAACAATCCCCTTACCAACCCAACAAACCCCCTAAAGCTGGGACACCCCCTTAAACCCGGAAACCCCCTTAAACCTGGACACCCCCCCTTCAACTCGTGAACCCACCTTAACTTAAAACCACAACAAGCCCCCTTAAAAGCCAGACAACTCCCCCCTTAAACCCGGACAACCCCTTTAAACCGGACAACCCACCTTCCACC
This sequence comes from Ophioderma brevispina, assembly GCA_023653785.1. Taxonomy (NCBI): domain Eukaryota; kingdom Metazoa; phylum Echinodermata; class Ophiuroidea; order Amphilepidida; family Ophiodermatidae; genus Ophioderma; species Ophioderma brevispina. The sequence goes on along the minus strand of JAMKCH010009816.1, from coordinate 7,946 downwards.
CCAACAATCCTCCATTAAGTCCAGACAAACCCCCTTAAACCCGGACAAACCCCCTTTAAACCAGACAACCCACTTAAAACACCAACAATCCCCCTTAAACCCAAAAAACCACCTTAAAGTGGACCAACCCCCCTTAAACCCGGACAAACCCCTTAACACCCGGACAACCCACGTTAAACCTAATCAGCGCGGGAGGAGAGAGTACAGGATTCCCCACCCCTCATGCCAAGTTCATCAAAATCGGACCCTTTATGGATCTCAGATAGGTTTGTTCACAAGCTTTTTGGGTAAAAATTACCCCAAAATTAATCTCATTAAATTATGCAAATTAGTACCTAATTAGCATATGCCACGTCCATAATCTAATCAGATGAAGGGCATGGCAGTCGATCCCACCACCAAGTTACATCACCACACCATTATGGGTCTCATGTATCGGTTCACAAGATGGTGTGGACAAATACCCCCAAAATTAACCTTCATTAAATACTGCAAATTAGGCTACTAATTTAGCATATGCCACGCCATAATCTAATTAAGATGAAGGGCATTGGCAGTCCGATCCCCAACCACCCAGTTACATCACCATACCCTTAGGGGCTCATGTAATCGCGTTCACAAGATTGTTTTGGAAAATACCCCAAATTAACTCATAAGTATGCAAATTAGGTACCTACTTAGCATATGCCACTCCCATAATCTAATCAGATGAAGGGCATGCAGTCCGATCCCACCCACCAAGTTACAACATCACAATAACCCTTATGGGTCTCATTTATCGGCGTTCACAAGATTGTGTGTTGGAAAATACCCCCAATTACCTCATTTAATTATGCAAAGTAGGACCTAATTTAGCATATGCCACGCATAATTTAATCATGATGGGCATGGCAGTCCGATCCCCCCCACCAAGTGACATCCAGCCTAACCCTTATGGGTCTCCTGTATCCGCGCGTTCACAAGATTGTGGTGGACGCCGACGCCGCCGACGCCGCCGACACACGCCACCGACGCCGCCTTTGACTGATACATAATCCCCCTTCTCTTTTCACGCCAGGGGGATAATAAAAAGGACTTTGGCACTTTGTAACGTAAGAATTCTACTCAAATACAAATTGACACAACTTTTACCTGAACACTTGTGCCAGGTTATTCAAAAACTCTCAAGTGGGATTATCAAAATGTCAGACAATATTATCACGCGATATCTAGATGCTGTCTACGATTCCAATAGTTTCTCACACAATGTTTCTATCTAGTGCTCAATGATTGCGTGATTCAATCACAGGGGGACTTCTTGCATCTAATTTTCCATATCAAAACAACAATTTCTTTCCTGTAGGTTGTACTCAAGGCTGGTTAACTTACGCGAAGGTGATTAAAGATGCGTTGTGTCCAACCTGGAGATCAGCCAGCCGATACAGGGATGCCAGCTTACATCCCGTTTAGCATCTTCTCTTCCTTGCCTGTATTGACATGAATCACCCCCCTCTGATACTCTGCCACTGGGAACTAACACATATCCAGCCTGGAATTGCATAATAAAAGTTTTAAAACTGTATAAATAGCTTGAAAGATAACCCCAGTTGGTTGTTTTATATTCTTGAAATTTTTTAGGGAGTAGCAGCATTTGGGGGGGGGGGGGAGGAGGGTTGGGAAAGGCAAACAGTGAAAGTCCCTGTAAGGTGACAAAGTCAGAAGGGGAGGCCAAAATGATGTGTTTTTTTAACCCCCTGGGCAACTCATCTGTCTGATTGGCTCAATACACACCCAGGACACGCGATAGCCCTCTGAGTACAAATCAAAATAGTGCTTCTATATTTTTGTGTAAACCATACCACCATTCTTACAGAATCACTGATTCAAATCAAAATTGTGCTAAGATGCCAATAGATATACAGGTATTTGGCCCTGGGGTTTGATTTTAGAAGCATCAAAAGAAGGCTTTTTCCATAACATACATACATACATACACTAGCATTTAATGATGCGCCGTTTCCCCCAAGGCTCAAGCGCTTACAATAAAAGAAAGTGAGAAATGAGCAATAATATAACATCATGAAAAACAATCAATTATGAAACACGTGTGTCTTAGTGCCTTTTTAAAGGCATTTACAGATACTGGGACCAGGAAATGTTGTTCCCATCCGTTAAGCACAATACGTAAAACTTTATCGCCAGCTTTTTACTCGAGTCTTGGATAATCCAACCGTAGGCCATCTTTTGCGACCTAAGGTTTCTTTTTGGAACATGTAAAGGATAACAAGGAGCCATGCCATAAGAGACTTAAAACAATATAAAAGCAATTTAAAAGAATCCTCTGTTTCACAGGAAGCAATGCGAGATTTAAGCTTGTTTTGGGTCCTGCTGTCTATTTACAGTAAAAACAAGTCCTCGCAGCCAATTTGTAGCCGCTGAAGACGAAGATTATACGACTTTGGTAGCGAGAAAGTAAACCATTGCAATAATCGATGCGATAAAGTATAAGAGAGCGTACAGCATGATGGCAAGTGGCTTTATCAATGTATCTGCGAATACGCGAGATTTCCGAAGATTGTAGATGATTGTACGACTAACACTAGTGATGTGTGATTCCATGGTCATGGTTTGAAATCAAGTAGGCACCAAGATTGCGTAGTGTTTGAGATGGTTTAATGTGAGAATTTCCAATAGACAGTGCTATATCAGGAAGGAGGCTTTTTGTATAATGAGAATGCGGCAACAAGAACTAACTCAGTTTTTGATTCATTGAGTTTTAATTTGTTGACATTCATCCATATCTTGATGTCCTTTATGCAGGTTTGAAGAACAGTCAGTGCATTTTCCCCAATTCATGAGGATCTGTTGGGTCAAAAGGACATAAAGTTGAGATCATCTGCGTACACATGATAGCTGACACCGTGGTGACGGGCAATATCTCCAACTGGTAATTTGTAAATACTGTACCTATGGGACCCGAACTACAGAGCCCTGGGCAAAACCAAAATGGGCAGTATTGTTCAGAAAGATAGCCTGCTATGTCCACGCGGCTAGTCCAGCCTTGAAGACTGGAACCAGCCCAAAGCTGTTCCTGAACACCAATCGCGCTTGATAGCCGGATACAAGAATGTCAAATATCAATCGTATCAAGGCAGCAGAAAGGTCCAATAATACGAGCAGCACAGCTTTCTCTTACCACTCAATTGAAAGCTAATGTCATTTGTGACTTTTATAGGGCAGGACTCAGTGCTGTGGCAGCTCTCAGGCAGATTGATGGGAATCTGCTAAATTATGATGACCATGTGTTCTGTTAGTCTGGCACATGCTATTTTCTCAATCAGTTTTTGCCAAGAAATGGTGATATTTGACACAGTCTATAGTTTTTTAAACACATTTGTATCCAACGTTGTCTCTTCAAGAGAGGTTGTCTCGCGATAATTGCTGAGTGCGCACCACTTGAAATATAACCAGATGATAGCGAAGATGTTATAGAGCGTGTGAAAACGGCAGGAGTTGGAGATTATTTTCCTTCAGAACCAATTTGGAATAGGACTAGTCTGGCTAGATTTACTGGTGATTTAGAAAATCAACTTAAGCATCATCCTCAGTTGTTGGTCTGAGTGTTGTAAGTTGAGCAACCGCAGAAGCAATAGCAGTATCCATAAATTGAGTTTGGCAAGACAAATTCAGCATCAAGGTCCTCTCTGATTTTAACTAATTTAGTTCGAGGCAGTGATTAGCAAATTTGTGCTCAGAACATCGCCTGCAGATTCATAATATGGAAGATGGTGAACTTTTTGTTCAACAGAAGAATCATATTCGATTAACATCTCTGGTATTACAGTTGAGAATTTCTCTTTGACGTATGATTCCTTGGCCTTGATTTTAGATATTCACGTGGTTTTTTAGCAGTCAGGTAAAATTCACGATCATCATCATAACGAGAGTTTCGCCATTTCCCTTGCTGCTTTGCGCCATGTGACGAGCGAGATGGAGTCCTCGTTTGTACCACACTGCAATACGAGATTTAACAGACGGAGGTTCTGAGTTTTTTTGAAGGTTCCGATGAGTCCTAGCAATTTTTGCATTCCAGAGCTTGTACCATTCAAACTGTCTTGCAATCATTATCTACATCTGATGGACATTTTGTAAGAATCAGTTCCAGCGGATTTACAAATTCATCATGACAATCTTGCGATAGTTCCGTACTGTTGAGGTAATACGCATCGGCTTTGGTCTTGGCACATCAATGTTAAAACATTGACTTGATGATCGGACATTGTTTTGTCCTCATTATGGCAATCTTCAAAAAATTCAATGATGTCAGAGTGAGTAATACTAAATCACTTGGTGGGGCCATGTTTATGAGTGGAACCATGAACATGTTTGATAAAACCAGCTGCAATCAGTTGCATTGGAAAAACGAACGACGTCACATTTGATGGGTTCATCCGTGAACATTAAAATCTCCAACAAAATTTAATGTTCCCTTGACACAGAAGATCTTTCAGTGACAAACTGTGCAAACTCCCTAAAACAGTAGAATTTGTAAGATGATTTTCAGAAGATGGAGGTGGCCTATAGACAATAACAACATTAATGGAGTTTGCTTGTTGGTACATAGCAATTCAAAAGTATCATAACTACTGTCCACTTTGTTTGACTAACATTTTCAAAGTGTCTTAATAGTCCAGCTATCCCGCCACCAGCGCTATTTACAGAATTACAGCATATTCAGAAATTGGTACCCGGATGGGTACATTACACCCTAACTACAATCGTCACTTTCTTTAAACCATTATTCTAACAATTATCATATATCTACAAAATCGTAACATATATATAGCCGGTTAGTTCACCACTTTTGTTTCTTGTAGAACGAGCATTGCCATAAGCTCCTTTGGTGCCACGGGTGATCTCAATGTTGGAGACTTTAGGACGAGTTCAGTTTGTCTACGTTGGGTTCCTTTGGTCGAGCCGGATGAACTTTCTTTTGTAGCCTTGTAGATGTTGTAAGTACAGGAATACAAGATTATTGCATTTAAGGCAGAAAAATATTCTTAAAAGTTACAATTTAAGCAATTACAGGCCCCAATCTCCACACTGCCCCATGTAAAACCGGCCCAGAAATTAGGTAGTGTACTAAGGGTAAACCGTATGATTTTAACGACAAAATACAGTGTAAAAGATTCCAAGTTACTGTGTGTTGTCGACTCTACTCTCCTGTCCATGTCCCCGAAGTTTACATTTAAAGAAAAATTTTACAGTAGGAGGGAGGTTCAGTTGCATGTGCGAAGACATTACTTGTACGTTGGAATTCTTTTGTTATGGATTGACCATATATAGATTTTATGTTCGTGTACAAGTAATAATTATGCATTAGAAGCTTCCGCATGGTGCAATACCTCTGTGGGTTCAGCACGTACCGCCCAACACTGCACAAATATTGGGCATTTGGTTATGCAACTCATCAAGCAAATACTCTTTATTAGTTTTGAAGCCATTTTTTAAAAATCTATTTTTGTCAGGTGCGCTTCTTGCATAATAATAATATAATATTGGATGTTTTTTTAACAGAAAATATCACCCTCGCAAAAAATATTGGGCTCATCTTCAACTCGCCTGATATTTGATCTAAGCTCGGGCGATATTTTCTGATAATCAACCTCAGCCATTCAATATTAAATAAATACATCCCACATAGCAACTAAACCTCCTTAGTAATATTAATAATACCATACCAAGCAAATATTATGCAATGACATTATTACAATCCCTTCAGATCCACTCTGTATCATAAATAAAGCATATGATATTGCATAAGGGGTGTAATGTAATTATTTCTATGCAATACATATCAAGCACAAAATTGATTTTAATGATACAAATGCAATTCAATTACTTATCTACCATATTATTTACATATTAAGACCATGTGTCACCTCATGGGCACAGTTACAAGAACACCTGGGAAAATATCCAACCAATAACAATATATTAAATAGTAATAGGTATTTTTACAGTTGACGCAATAAACCCACTAAATTCTCACTTGCTCTAATTTCTCATCCACTCTTTATCAGTTACCACAGCACGATCCCATAAAAAGTACACTGTACAGAATTGTGACTGCCATTGTTTGATCACCTGAGCTTTCAAAAGACATGAAATTGGTCATGTTCGTGTTGGCTCAATGTTTTTCTGAAGAAACGCCACCGGGGGCAAAATGTTGCAAGCAAATAAGCGAGACAACGTTACAATTGCACAATTTTGCACACAGTATGCACCCAATGTAAACAGTGCAATCTCACTGCTAGTAGTGCATTCAGTTGGCAAAAAATCAGGCAATGTTACACAGTGTTACTGCTTTCCATGGTTTCATTCTTCAGAGCTTAAGCCGATTTTCCCCTTTTTTATTGGTACCTAAAATTGGACCGATTATCGCGAGTTATAATGCAGCTGAATATCCAAGATCACAGTTATATTTGCTCATTCTTCACACCCTATATTCTGGAGCCATGACCATTTTTTCACACTTGAATATGTAATCAGGCACATGCCGCTACATGCATAGGTATCTAAACATGGTGGCTTATCCAAACGACTAGCTCCACTAGTACTGTCGTCAAGATCACAAAAGATTATGTGTTGCCTGATAATGAGTAAACAACATGCAAACCAGTTTCTACTAAATGTGTTTAACTCCCTCTGTTTTTGTGCTATTTTAACATCGCAGTATAATTCATGTTTTCACCTGATTTTTTCTTATCAACGACCTGAAAACATCTTCATTCATTTACTGACTATACTCTGGGTCATGATTTCTTGGCCATAACGCACGCATTAATTGTTGCGTATACTGCATCTACGTGCAACACGATGATGCGCCGTTTTGGCGGGGAAGCGGACGTACATTCTAAACTGTCCAAGAAATTATAAGCCTGAGTATAGGTTAATCCCTGAGAACTACCACCTATGATACAGTCGGTCCGATTGGCTCATTACAGGACACAACATGAGATAGCCCTCTGAGTAACCAATCAAAATAATGCTCCTATATCTGTCTAAACCATAGTACCATTCTTACAGTACTGCTGATTTGCTCATTACATGATATTCCCTTGCAAGTAACCAATCAAAATAGTGCTTAGATGCCAATAGGTAGGCAGGTAGTATTCGGGGGGGTTAAGTTTAGATTTCATTACTCCTTTTTCTGTCCCCCTGTAATGGCAACTTACCTCCTAGCCCCCCTCTCCCTCCACCCAGTGATGTCTGATTAAACCGTGACTGTGGCAAGACCAGGTCTGCTATCTGCTGTAGGGCTATCAAGCTAGCTGGGTGGGGACCGCTCTGAAAAGATACACAGAAAAGAAAACAATATTGTTATTAGTTTACTGTACTGTGGGTTTACTTAAAATAACACACAAGCTTCTGTAATACAACGCAACTTTTAAATCAGTAAATAAGATCTATGGTATTTCTTGCTGGGGGGGGCACTGATCATTTACAAATTTACAAGGGGATATCATGCGAGACCAATGGGTTTCAGAAAGTACCCTAAACAAGTAATTTGATCAGTCTAAAAAGCACCCCTTAACAAGTATGGCAAGTGTAAAATCCTACGATTAACAAGTATTGGCAATATTTGACCCCCTAAATATGGTACTTGGTACATTACTTTCTATGAAATTTGTTTCTGCATAGTTTGTACTGAATAGATCATCTACACACAATGAGCAGAATTCAATACAAACTCAGGATTCCAAAATCAACCCAAATCATGTAGGTTCAAGTCCCGGTTCAAGCGTGAAAGTGTACCCTTTTTCCAAATTACATACGTAACATGCACAATCTTGAAAAAAATGCCCTTTTAATGGGTTTCTTTTGTTGTGCATGAGATCCCTTGTCAATGGACAGTACAGTACCCCCCTGGATTTCTTGGTAAGTTCACTTTTAACTTGAATGCA